>MU551540.1:2405304-2436263 GCA_024362625.1 Silurus asotus | reverse complement strand
ATTATGATTATTATTATTATTATTATCATTATTATTATTATTATTATTATTAATAAAGTGGATTTTTTTTTTTTTGCATATTTGTCTACCTTAATTTTTATATTTCACAAAAAATTTTGTATTTTAAAGATGATTTCATTTATTAAGATAAAAAAAAAGCTGTTCAAACCTGCCTTGCAATATGTGAAAAAAGTATTTGCCCTTCTTTGCAGACTATTTAATTTCGGAGCTCTTTCGAACGATTTTTAAAAAAATACATCTATAGGAACTTATAAATTTAAGGTAGCCCCACTCAACAGCAGATTTTACCATTCACAGCGCATTCTTGCAGAAACAGGACTTCAGGAAAAAGAGTTTCAGATGAAATTGGATTTCAGATATCAGGTGAGCCATTTGATTTCTTGAGCTGATAAACATCTTGCTTTTGAAGAAAAAAAAAAGCCTATGTATACCTGAACAGAATCCTAAGCTCTCACAATGTTTCTGCATCCCATGCCTGTCTACTCACTCATCTGTCTTTATCTCACTTAGTTCCTTTTCTTTTCTTTCTGCTCATCCTCATCCTCATCCACGGTATTGGTATTAAGCCCTTTGTGCGCTCCTTTTGAGTTCAATAAAGATCTTGGAGAGCTCTTCAGAGGTCACGGCCAGCACGGGTCTCCCTTCAGCAAATAAGAAATTGCAGAGGGTACAATTAAAGACGGAGAGCTGCAGATGTCTATAGACTTTTCCGTGCTGTGTTTGTAAAGCACACTCTGGGGTATTATTTACACAGACTCACACGTCTAGTGGAAGAAGTGATGCATAAGCGTTTGTGTGTGTGTCCTCACATTCAATCTCCATTATTGAGTTAAAGAATCTTTACCTGGTTTTCTAATCAGCTCATGCAGGACAAAAGTGTGTGCAAAACCTTTTTCTCCCTCTTTCATGGCTAAGTCGGGTGTGAAGGTTGCCTTCTTTTTAACTGATAAATAGTTTAATTGCAGCTACTCGGATGTTGTGTTCTTTTGCCAAGACCACAGCTTCAAATGGGAAAGTGCTATGAATTTACGAAATAGAAGTGTGAAAGTAGTTGATGTCTTTTACTTCATGTCCTGCATGGCCTTTTGTGCTGTAGCTTGGAAATCAATAACGGAGAGTACATGGTTACATAATTGGGAAAAGATTCAGAAAACACTCTAGATGTACTAAAGGTGTTTAGGTGCTTATAAGCTTTTATTTTTTATTTATTTTTTGCTGACTGTCTGAAGAACTGCCTTATATCCCAATTTTATAGTTTATAGTAGTTCTATGTAAAAAATTTATGATTTAGTAGCTTAAAAATATTCATTCATTTAAACATTTTCAGTAACCATTGATCAGGGTGACTGAATATCTAACATACGCCACTGGTTTAAACACCATCCAAGTGTTGATATGCAAATGAGCTTTGTGATGTCTCAATTCAATATTTTTATCATAGATTATATTATGGATTCCTATCAATGGTCCTATAAATGGAGTTACGCTAGACCTACAACTTTTAAGACAAGCTTAGCTTCCTGAAAGGGGTTTACTTGCTCTCATAATACAGGGTGTCTCAAAATTGTCTATACATAGAGGATAATGCACATAAATTACACATTACACATACATTAAAATATAAGCGAATTTTGTTCTAGAATTCTGTAAAGCTGCTTTGAGACAATGTTCATTGGAAAAAGTGCTATAGAAATAAAATTGATTTGAATTGAAAATTGAACATAGGGAAAATTAAGTTTTTGGATCAAATAGCATTCACAATGTATAAAATGGAAAACTTCATGTTTTTACTCTTGTGCTTTTTTTCCCTAAATAGCCTTTAAGAATGCCTCCTGCAAAATAGGGCCATGGTGTACCACAAAACAGATACAGCATAATTTAAAAGGGTGCATTCTAAGTGTAATTACATGCGGAACAACAGATGTAGTAAAATAGGTTAATTATGAGTGGGAAAGAAGTTCTCTGTGTGACTTTACAAAGCAAGTGCAATTATGCAAAGGATCTTTTGTAAGTAAAGTTTCATTTTTCTCAAAAGGGATATAACACACACACGTTTGTGTCTCATGTTAATCTTGAGGAACCTATAGAGTAGTAATGCATTCTTCATATATCTGAAAAGTATTTGTCACTGTTTGGAAACATCTTTATTTAGCAAGTCCTGTGCAGCTCTGTGACAGGCATGGCCCTCGCTCTCGCTCTGGTTGCTGTGTGAGCGCTCTTCTGGGAGAGGTAACCATACAAGGTATTCCATGCTTCATGACAACATGAAGAATCATACTGAAAAAAAATTTCCGAAATGTATATGAAACTTATATAGCTTATTCCAGAAGGAGTGGATTTGGTGCGGAACCGAAATACTATGCCATACGTCCAAATAGTATTTAAAAACTTTGGCCATCCAACTCTTTAACAGTGTAAATATCTCTGAATGCATAAAATAGCATTATACCTGATGTGTCAGACCCTTTTTTTTTTTAAATAAAGAACAAAAACTATATGTACAGTCTGGTGATGTTTGGGCCTATGAATTCAGTTCTACATATCATAACCATTAGAACCTGTCTGTGCATTATTCAGAACAACTTATTTAGTGTTTTTTCCAAAATGTCAAAAAATATTTTTTACATGCAATAACATCCATGTTGTAAACTAATGGCTGGGGATAACATTAAATCTTTAAACATACTGACTGTTTAGGAAAAACTAATAATGCAGGTGCAAAATCATTTGGAACACGATGTATATGCGGAAGTCTCAGCGATCTCTCAGACACCTAATAGCCTGACTTTACACTCCCCCAGGACTTTTCTCGACAAGTCCCGGATATTTTGTTCACACCGGTGGTTTCTTGCTCAGTCACTGACAAATCGATCGCACCTGGAGAGTTGTGTGCATTGCTGCAACATCAGTAGTTATGTAGCACCGGTGACAACTGTTTCCCAGCAGGACCCATAATCCCTATTCTGCAGTCCATCTGGGAACAACTTAAGACAGCTCCCATTACGAGGACAAATACTTTAGCGTTTTGTGCATCTCACGAGACACGGTTATCAATACAGGTTCTTGTTCCTTGTACAAGCGCATGCATTATTGATGTCTACCTTACTCTCGTTGGACTCGATCTCATTGGCGCAACCGACTGAAGACAACCATGACTCAATCTGCTGCCGGGCGATTACTCTGGACTTAATGTATTGATGTAGGACGAGAATGGATGCACCACTAAACACCAAAAATCTATTTTTATTTCAATACCATTGCAAAGTGTTCTTTTTTTGTTTCAAGGTGATTTAAATGTTATTAATTTATGAGTGGAACGATTCTCATGGCAGGTATAAACAAAACATGAAGTGAGGTATCAATGACCTATCAAAGATTAGCATTTTTCTTTTTTTTTTAAGATAAAGATATCAATGCGAAGATTAATTTTTAGTTTGAATGGCAGATTATTTGCTGTTAAATGAATAAAGGTAGATTATTTCTAATTGTTCCTTACCTAAGACTATAGAGCCAAGACTGTTGAGTTATTAGTAACAGTTGTATCAAGATTACACAGAGTAATAAGTACTACAGATTTGAAGATATAATGCCTAGATAGATAGATAGATAGATAGATAGATAGATAGATAGATAGATAGATAGATAGATAGATGGATGGATGGATGGATGGATGATTAGATTGAAATTCTTCACTTTTCTAATCATATGTGGTCCTTCCCCAAACTGTTACCACAAAGCTGGAGGTGCACAATTGTATTAATCTCTGTGGATGCAGCATGAAATTTTCCCTTGATAGATAGATAGATAGATAGATAGATAGATAGATAGATAGATAGATAGATAGATAGATAGATAGATGGATGGATGGATGGATGGATGATTAGATTGGAATTCTTCACTTTTCTAATCATATGTGGTCCTTTCCCAAACAGTTACCACAAAGCTGGAGGTGCACAATTGTATTAATCTCTGTGGATGCAGCATGAAATTTTCCCTTCACATGACCTAGGAGACCCAAATCTGTGCCAGCATGACAATGCACAAAGCCAGCTCCATTAAATGTGCTTTATATAGTTTGGAATGGAAGATCTCCTGCTATAGAGCAACCCTACTGAAAACCTTTTGAGATGAATTAGAATGCTGACTGCACCCCAGGCCTCCTCACCTCACCTACATCACTACCTGACTTTACTAACACCCTTATGGTTAAATAAGCACAAATCTTTTTCAAGTACAATCCAAAATCTAGTGGAACATCCTTCCAAGAGAAGTGGAGGCTATTATACTGAATGTGGAATAGGATGTTAAAAAGTACATATGAATTTTATGGCAGCAATCCTTTGCCCATACAATGTGGATATAATGCACACTACAAGCAGCCACTAGTGGATGGAGGTCATGTGACTAGAATGCATGTTATAAAACTGGATTTTTTTTGTAAGCCTTTTAATTTAATAATAATACACTCTGTAATTATTTTGGAACAAGAGAGAAAAAGGAATGAAAAAGTTTTTTTTCGTAAGTTCTAATGGGTTGTTTTAATCTGGAGAGAACAGAAGGACAAGAACTCTCAAGGCAGCATTTGACATGACTTTTCTTTTTCTTTTTGCATTTCCTTTTTTTTTTCAATTTCCAGCATGTGCAATTTAACAATTTGGTGCTTTAAGGCTCACCTTCTTTTTTTTCTTTTTTTTTTTTTGTGAGTCTTTCTCATTACCCGGTTCCGACGAAGGAGCTTCTTTTTTCGAAGCATGTATGTCTCCGCTGGGTGCATAATTACATATGATTTCATCGGGGATCCTCTCGGCTCGAGGTAACAAGATGAATGAGCTGCGCATTTACCTCATTTATTTTCTAATATTCACAGTCTACTCTTCAGTGTGCCTAGGTCTGATGTTTTATGCCTTTAATGAAAGCCCTGGGCTCAGGGTGTTTGATGTACTATTTAGATTACAGCGGGCCCAAGTAACAGTCTGTGTTCAAATGAAAAGGAGAGGGACAGCCAGAGACGGAGCGAGAATACGCAACGAGACAGGACTATGACATGAAATTCTAACCTGTGCAATGAAGATTAATGGTGGTGCACAGATCCATGGTGTCTCTATTTAAAAAAATCTAAGCAAAGAAAGCAAATAGATTGATACCACAGCCATGGTAACTTTTACAATTTGATTGGTCAGAAAGTCAACGTACAGATCTTTGTAAAGTCCAAATATAAATGTCCTACATCATTTAGGACTTGAACTAGAAGACCAAAACCTGTTCCAGCATGACAATGCCCTGGTGCACAAAATTATCTCAATGAAGGTATCCATGAATTGAATGTCTTTAAATGCAGTAGCATTTTGATTTTGTTTGTTTCCATTCACATGAAATAGGAGTTGCGAAACTGTTTCAGGATTACAGTGGTCTTGTGCAAAAATCTATGAAGTACCATGAAGTTATGCTTTTGTTGTGAAAGATTTTGTGTGGCCTGTTATAAAGCTCTGGCCTCAACACTATGGAAAATCCAAAAAAAAGGATAGCAGTTAGAGGGTGAGCTGTGGCAGCTTGGTTTGTTGGTGCTGGGATTTGAACTCATGACTTTCTGGAGCAAAGTTCAATGCCTTGGCCAGTGAGCTACCAATAATTAGAATTAGAAGACTGATGATACATGCTTACTTTTTTAAGCACTTTTGCAAAGCATGTTGATGCATATTTACTTTTGTAATACATGCATACTTTTGGATTGTGTTATACTTTATAAAATCAACAGGCTTTTAGCTTCAACAAAAAAACTATATTGACAAAAGTATTGGGACACGACTTTTTCAGCCGTAATTGTTTCTTCCTAAAAATGTTCCTGTAAACTTTAAGGCACACAAATGTATAGGATGTCTTTGGGTGCTGTTGAAAGAAACTTTCTCTTCACTTGATCTAGGAGACCCGAACCTGTTTCAGCATGACAATAGCACTATGCATAATGTGATCTCAATTAAGATATGATGTACAATACATTGGTTGGAATGAAAGATCTTGAATGCCCTGCTATAGAGCTTTGACCTCAACCGTATTGGGATGAACTGGAACGCTGACTGCACCCAAGGCCTCCTCACCTCAAATGCATCAATACCTGACTTTCTCAATGCCCCTGTGGTCGAACAAGCACAAATCTGCAGACTGAGTGTGTGTGTGTGTGTGTGTGTGTATATATATTTGCTTGCTACCTATATGTAAAAGAAATCTGTACAGTAATGATACTGCTAATAGTACTGCTAATAGTAATAGTACTAACTCTTGTCAAGGTCCGTGCCTGTGCTCTCATCCTTAAAAGAAAAAAAGAAAATCTTTTTCACGTTCATCATTGATCCTCCCACACATTGCAAGATGTTCAGCTGTGTCTTCTATTCATTAGGTCAGCGCTTCATCCACTTCCCAGAGCTGACAATTGGAATTTGTAAGCCGTCCTCCTAGAGAAATTTGCAACCCTAAGTCTTCATTAGGTGATGGATATTCTCAGTCCCTGTGGAGAAAGCGCCGGTCGATTTTGTTCAGCTTTGAGACGAGTGACAGCGCGCAAAGAGGAGTGTCAGCAGCCAGGCGGCTGAGGGAGGCAGGCAGGCGTATGACACCCAGATGATAATGGCTGACAGTCATGATGGCACTGTCTAAACCTTGTCGCTGTCACTGAGCTCCAGCCACCCGTCCAACATGGCTGCCACTCACCAGGCTATGGGTGCACCTTTTCTTTTCTTTTTTTTTTTTTTTCTCCACTCACAGGATTAAACACTTTATCTAATGGATTTTTAATTTCTCTTCACTTTCTATTCAGGCTCCAAGATGAAGAACACAAGTTGTTTGATTCGACCATCTGTGCTGAACATATTGGACCACATTTGCCTAGCCTTGGTTTAAACCCTCATTAGGATTCCTCTGATGGAGTTTCTTTCTTTTTTGTTGTTGATGTTGACTGTTTATCACACTTTTTGAAAAAGCAAGGAACATTCTTTTCTTTTAATCAAATATTCATCAAAGCTTAATAAGATCAAAAGGTTAACTCTTTTTAAAAATGTGTTTTAAGGCTAGCCTGGACAGATATAAGTAGTGTGCTAGAGCAAGAAATCCTGTTTTTTTTTGTTTTGTTTTTTTACCTTCAGGTGTTAAGGGTTTCAAATAAAAAGCTAATAAAAAACAATATTTCCACATTGGATTTATTCTAAAAAAAATTGCGAAATAATTTTACAAAAACTGCCAATGAAGTAGGAGCTCAGTGGTTATGGCTCTCAATTGCTGAGCGGAAGGTCGGTGGTTCAATCTCTAGGATTGCCAAGTTGACATTCTTGGGGCCTTAAACAAGGCCCTTAACCTCCTCTGCTCAGGGGCACTGTATCATAGCTGACCCCAGCTTCCTAACAAATCGCTGGGATATGCAAAGCAAGAATTTCACTGTGCTATAATGTATATGTGACAAGTAAGAAGCACCTTTAATTAGGCTTTTTAATTCAGCATATAGGACCAAAATTTACAGTCAGACCTGTTTCTCTATGGCAGGTAAACGGTACTGACTTCCAGCCATTTGTGGTTCTAAATTGAAGGCACACAATTATATAGGATGTGGTAGCATTTTTCCTTCACATTAGCATGGAGATCCAAACCTATTCAAGCATGACAATGTCCCTGAAGATTGCACAAAGCAAGCCAGCCATATGAAAATATGGTTTTGGACTTGAAGATCTTAAGTGGTCTGCTGTAGAGCTCTGGCCACAACCCTATGTGGAAAATGTTTAAATGAATGTGAACACTGGCTGCACCCCAGACCCCCTCTCCTCACCTACATTAGTACCTGACTTTACTAACACCCTTGTGACTGAATAAGCACAAATCTCCTCAAACACTCTCCAAAATCTAGTAGATCATCTTCCCATTAGAGGTTATGATATATAGTATATAAAAATGTGTGGACACCTGACTATATATATAGTCAGGTGTCCACAAATTTTTGTCCATATCCTACACATATACATTTTAAATGCATCCATACATTTAAAAAATTGAGTTACTCCTAAAAGTGTAATAGGAGGAAAAAAATCCATCAGGCACTCAGGAGCAACATTTTGTCTATACATGATTACACACTAAACTAATTTGAAGTATTATTATTTCTAAGCTAAAACCTTTTCATGTTTTAAAGATTTGGAAATTGTTATTCATGCTTTTATCACTTTGCCACAAGATTACTGTAATTCTCTCTATGTAGGGATGTGTCAGTGGCAACTATCTCGCTTGCAGCTTGTGCAGAATGCTGCAGCTAAGCTTTTGACTGGCACAAAAAGAAGGGAACACATCACTCTGGTGTTGTCCTCTCTCCGTTGCTTACCAGACAAGTATAGTATTTATTTTAAAATGTTGTTACTGGTTTTTGAAGCGATACACAATTTGTATCTGAATTATATTTACAATCTCTTAAGGTCTGACAAGTCAGGTTTTTAGGTCTTAGTTGAAGAAACATTTTTTTAGTCTGGCTTTTGAAGCAGGGAAATTGTGATTTGGGAACCCTTTGTTTTATTTGTGTGAAATGTCGTATGTATGTTTTTTAGAAAATTTACACACTTTGGACAATAAAGTTGCTTTTAAATGTGCTATGTAAATAAATAGAGATAAATAGAAGTTGAAGTATGCGCATTTTATTATGGAACATTAAAAATTTTAACAAAGATTGAATGAGGGTCTGTGGAATGGATGATGTTGGATTTTAGAAATGCAAAATGTTGGATGGAGTACACAATTTCTATACTTTCATCTGCCTATATATTACTCAAGTATTTGTACACTTAGTTAAAGTATAAAAGTACTTTCATGTTAACAAAATTAAGTGTTAAATGGAAGAGTACTGATTGTGAGAAGTATATTTGAATAATCGATAGGGAGCTGGGCTTTATTTGTATTTTTAAAAGAGAGTTGCTGCTAGGCTTTCTTGGTCACGGTACGGAGCATTGGTTTGGTTTTTAGTTAAGACTTGGCAAACATCTGTTAAAAAACAAGTTGCAGGATGACGGTATGTCACCTATTGTGAGTTTAAATCACTAGATATTAGCCTATGGAACAAGTCAAGTGTAATTAAGGCCATAAAGCTATTAATTTGAAGCTATGTCATTATTAATGTCCTGCCTCACCAAAAGCTGTGGTCTCAAGCCACTGCTGTGTTTCAACTAGCATAAATAACACTGTGGTGATTTAATCTCCCCTGCTGTAATAACTCCTTAAAGTAATAATCAGACATGACCACTGAGCTTGCATAAGGGACACAAAGCCAGTGTAGATCTATGACCTGCACCCAGAGGAGCCTGTGGCCCTTACAACAGGGTCATAGGTACCATGCTGTTCGACATCCTCAGTCTCAAATCATGTTTGTATTCTTTCAGTAGCTGCAGAGTGGACCTGTGGGAAACAAATTCATGCATTTTGAGGGTTTAGAATTGTTGCTTTAGACTATAGCATCAGATCTGCATCAGAAATGTTATGTATATTAGTCAATCGATAAACTCTCCATTAATAACTGACCTTCTGGAAGCCTTATTTATGTCTTTACATCTGATATTAGCAATGGCTTAATTTTCTCGTTTTTCTGTCTAGTTAAATGGAGGAACTTTTTTTTTTATCACTGATTCCCTTACTTAGTCACAGCTGTCACTAGTTAGATTTCTTATGTGGTTATTTACAGGACCATGTTTGTCTCCACCCTGTCTTACCAATAATTGTATTCCTAATATTTCACAATTACACTTGCATGCTTCAAGTTCCTCCCTTGATTCCTTGGTGCAGTCAAGGCCTTGTTTCTTTGTTCCACCTGCGAAGTATTTGTTCTGTCTTACTGCTGCTAGTAATTATTAAGCCACAATTATAATTATAATAATAAGCCATTTGCTATGCAGACCAGACGTTTTTTTTCTTCTTACTTGATTTTAATTTCTTGTTTTGTTGTTTGCTAAAGGCTACGTGCTATTTGTTTCTTGATGTTGCTGAATGTGTTGTATTTGCCCGCAACTCAGTGTCCACGCTATCATTATCAATCGATTCCCAAAAGTTGCCTAAGCAAACTGAAATTTCTGAAAATGCTTATGTGCCTGTGCTGGGCATGGGAGAAGGCAAGACGCTTCCACCTGCATCAGTTCCATCTGCCGTAAAAAAGTATATACTTTGAAGCACTTTTAAAAAGCTACGTTTCACTAAAGACACCACCTCAGTGTGGGAAGCCAAAACAGAGAGAAAAATACTGTATTTTGTAAAAATACTGTTTTTTTTTTTTCTTGTAATTAAACTGAAACCAATGGCAGTAGATTTTAAATGTATAAATAAAATAGATGACTGGAGAAGTACATGCCTCCTAAACATGTCTTAAAAAAAAATCATCATGGCTTGGGGAGAAAAACTAAGCCTGGGTAAGAAACTCATTACTAAAGCCCCATTTTCATCACAGATACTTGCACAAATCATCTCCATCTCACCTAATCGACTAAATAATCCATGCACTCGGAAGACATCTCTATAAATAATTGTATTTCCATGGCAACGTGCATAAATATGTTTGCATCATGAGCAAAGTAATGCTTCGTTCTTTTAATGGCTGTCAAACGGATAATATACCCCTATGACAGTGTTCATTTAGTCATACATATTGCACAGTCATGTACTTCTGCGTTCTACAGGATGGTTTTAATCGATGTTGTTTATAAACACAAGATTTGCCTTTGCATCATCTTAATAGCTAAAAAGACAGCTAACGTAAAGCGCTGAGTCAGCATGGCGTATAACAAAATCAAATAAATGGGAATGTCTGCATAGCATTCGATTGGCAAGTGTTCATTTAAACGCACTGTCATACAGAGCGTACAGGCTGGACCAGGAAGTCTACTTTTATTTAGGACACACTGGCAAATTACATGGGTCAAACTCTAGGAGTGCACTAAAGGAAAAAGAAAAAAATAGAGGAAAGAACTAAAAAAAACAAGAGAGACATTGCGATATGACTTGGCTTCAAGATGCAATTACTTTGCTGACATTTAGTTCCCCTATTTTTTGGGATTCCTGTCAGACGAAGCCATCTCGCTGAGCCATTTTCACAAAAGCGCTAGCTGCACCCCAGATGATGGCAAGTACAATGAAAGAAAATAGCATTACTTATACGTATCACTCGAGCAAGGATGAACGGACATATGATTGTTGTAGGAACTGAATAGCAAAATGATGATTGGTCAAAACATCTGGAAGTTGGAGGCCTATATATGGGAGAGAATTCTGCAACAGATCATATGCAGTTCTGTTTACAATGTAGTTCTTTCTCAAATCACTTTAGGCAAAAAGCATCTGGTAGACAGTTTTGTCAAAAACTGAAATGTTGGCACCTGTTATAATCACAATATGCCATGTTAATAAACGTTACAAAGGTGATTACAATTTTAAACTATATAAATCTGACTGCTAAACCCTCAACCAGGAAGTGTGGCTGTGCCTCAGCTATGATTATTTTTGCTGACACAAAATATCTTCAGGCAATCTTCGGGCCATTTCAGGATCATGACCTAAATCCATGCAGCGAATTTTGTGATGACAAACACTTACTGGTCCAAAGTTAGAAGGACATGCTAAAAATGCTTACATCGAATTTCCATAATTGTTTCTTCGCCTATCACATCATATTGACAACATGCTGTCTATTTGTTCATATTGTCAAGTCAAGAGTCAAGTAGCTTTCATTGTCATTTCAGCCGTATAAAGCTGATGCAGTAGACAGTGAAATGAGACAATATTCCTCCAGAACCTTGGTGCTACATAGAACAGCATAGACTACATAACAGAACACAGAGCTAAGGACTAAAGTAAGTTGTCCTTGCCACATAAAGTGCATCATGTGCAACCTAAATAGCACCACCAGTAAACTTATATTATACAGTAGAGTGTGCAAAAGAGAACTGGATACAGGAGTGTGCTTGTAAATAATCAGAAAGCACACCTTTCATTCGGTACATACATAGTGACCGCATCACTGACTGTGGGCAAAACATAGACATCCTAATTGAAAATGCAAATTTCTCCTGAATTGCTTTGCCTTAAATTATGGCTTTTATGTGACTGCATAGGCAACAGTTGGGGCATTGCTGTGAATGGGGAGCTCAGTGGTTATAGCATTGGACTTTGGATCGGAAGGTCAAAAGTTCAAATCCCAGCACCATCAAGCTACCACTGCTGTGTCCTTGAGCAAAGCCTTTAACCCTTAACTGCTCATTTGTAAGTTGCTCGGGATAAATGCATATTTGTAAATAAATGTGTCTATACTGTGTATATAAATGTACATAGCTTTGCCAATAGTGTTTTACTGTTTAACCCTGACTTATAGCATGCCATTGAAATCCACATTACTTGCAAGCATTTGTCATTACCAGGTCATTAATAAACCTCAATCGCAGTTCATAACTCTGACCCTGGAGCTGTAATTACTCCCTGGTGCAACTGACAAAGTTATAACACAGCCATTGCTACGTTTTTCCCCTGGGACTTAACTGCATTCACAACTGAACAAATGAAATTAGCCTTGTTTGATTCTTCAATTCAGTCTAATAATGTGGAGAAATACGGTGTATCATTAGATTTGTCAGATTGATTTTTCAGTTCCAGCTGAAGGTGATGGGACAAATCAGCTGTGCAAAAATGCCTGGATGGTTTTTCTTTCAAAATATATATAGTTTTTATGCATTGAGAGACTCACAAGGTTGTTTGTTGATTCAGCAGCTTGGAGGAAAAACCCCTCTAACCGTTATCTTGTTCTCACATGGACGAGCAAATGCACTGAGGAATGTTTACCGAACAACAGAATATTCTGTGCGGAGCCTGAAGTAATACTTAATGTGATGTATTAGCTCATAAAGTGTTTTCTTAACCTGGACACCTCCCTAACCTTGCTAAAATATATATACTCCTGTGCCAAAAAAATGGTCCAAGTTCAAAATGGAATGATATTAAGCTTTTAATGGTCTTAAAAACAAATTATTGCTCAGGAACATAACAAAAATGTAAACAAATAGAAATTAAGAAAGCATTTCAATTAAAATGTTAATATTTTTACCTTTGCAATATAAACACTATAAAAGAAAATTCCCAGTATCTAACTATTTATCCTCAAACAGATCACTGTGACAAAAGTAAATGAGAAAATGGTGGCACAGGAGATAGTCAAAGCAGTCAGTAAAAATTCCAATTCATCCCAAGATTTTTTACTTCACCATATGTTCATGAAACTGGCTTTGTGTATAGGGGCATTGTCATGCTGGAAAAGGTTTGGGTCTCCTAGTTCAAGTGACAGGAAAATTTCCAGTAACCACATGCAAAGACACCAATACAATTGTGTACCTCCAACTTTGTGCTAACAGTTTTGTGCTAACTGTTTGTTAATAAATAAAAGATCCTTTGTGGTTGGCAACATTATTTAGGACAAATGAACCTATGATGTTCTACAATAGGAAATAAATAAACTTATTGGTAAAGACTTTTACCAATAAGTTTTTTATTTTATATATATTTTTTTATACTCTATTTATCTGCCTTCTTTTTCCCCATCCTATTCCCTCATGCCGGACCGTCGTAATAAGCATTTCACTGCATGTCGTACCCTTTATGTATGTGTATGTGATGAATAAAACTTGATTTGATTTGACTTATATTGATTATTTTTCTATAACAACATGCCACTCCAATGCATGTAAAGCATATCTTTATGAAGTTGGCTTTGGGCACAGGCTTATTGTCCTGCTGGAACAGGAAAAATTTTATGCTACTGCCAAAGACATGCTACAACAACCTCCATCTTGGTGGTAGCAGTTTCCAAATGAATCAATATGACTGAAAAATTAAGGTCTAGTCTATAATGTTCTAGTCTATGTTTTCCTGCTGGTGCAACTTTAGTGGCTACATAGATTTAAAAATGTAATTCAATATTTTTGTATAGCACTTTTAACGATTCTCACAATGTAGCTTTAAAAAATTATTAGATTAAGTTTACATTTCAATGTATTAATTGGTGGCTATTAGTTTATCCCTAATAAGTGAGCTAGTGGTCCCTAAAATAATATTGGAAAAAGAAACCTCAAGAGGAAAAAAGTGTAGTATTATATATAATATATACTATATAATATAGTATTTTAGTGACACATAACAGTGGTTTAGTACCAAAACAGCATATGCTTTAGTTACCTTATTTTCTTTCGGTTTAACCAGTTGATCAATCTTGTTAAATGCTGTAGCACATCCTTGTATGAAATTGCATCCAAACCTGTCCAATTGCCTAATACAGTACATCGCCTGTTCAAGGTCATAAAAAAACCCCTACTTTTTCTTTAACAATTATTCCATGCTTAAGCCTGTTCACTGACCTCCGCCTTCATGAAGTTCCTACCTTGTTTTTTTTTTACTTGAAGATCATTATTCTGGCTTAGAAATGGCAGAGCACAATTTGGCCTTTGTCCATTTAGCATACAGGGCACTTGTGAATACTCTCAAAAGGTGCAGTAATGTGGAAGCAATAAAAAAAGAGCAGCATTTTTGCAGCATAAGCAGAGAGCCAGGGCAAAACGGCATGAATTATGTACGCTTTTTAATATCCCCTCCATTTTTTGTTCCAATGCCTTGCCACCTTGACATCGATTCCCTCACTTATTAAAGTCCCCTTGCTTTTCAGGCTGTCACAATTAAATTGGGTGGGTACGGGGGGGTGATTGGATTTTGGTGGAATGTGAATTGTTTAATAGAGGCCAGAAAAAAAAGGCTGCCTGTGTGTCTCAGTCGTTCCCCTCATTTGTCATTTGAGATCTGCTAATGCAAACAGAATTCGCCAAATTGGGGGCTCCCTAAGTCAGTCCAAAAAACTGTGTAGAGAAAAACACTTGAGTAAATGTTCAACATTTGGAGGACGTTTAGTGTGTCAGAGCTAAAAAAAACACCAGCCACACCCCCCTCAAACGCCCAACAGTTAAGTCAAGGCAAGTTTATTTGTATAGCGCTTTTCACAACAGACATTGTCTCAAAGCAGCTTTACAGAAATCAACAGTCAAGGTGAATGGTGTGTATTTATCCCTGATGAGCAACTAATGGCGACTGTGGCAAGAAAAAACTCCCTTAGATGTTATGAGGAAGAAACATTGAGAGGAACCAGACTCAAAAGGGGAACCCATCCTTATTTGGGTGACATCAAGAGTTTGATCATAAATCTTTCAACAATACAGAACACTGAAGAGTACAGAACTGGAGAGTACAGAACAACAGTCTCGCTCAGCTTCTCCATCCTATTGATCACCTGCACCTGTTTTCTTTCTATTGAAAAGATCTCACTTTGAAGATCTTAGAAGATCAAACCAACTCTGGTTGCGGGTCCAGTCAAGGAACTCGTCGTCGCTCTCCGTTAGGCATTTGGTCTGGCTATGGCTCCCGCAAGCATGGCTGCACCACCCGACTCCTTCTACAAGTCAACCTTTACATTGAAATGCAGCCTGCTGAATTCCCCACCGATCACTCCAAGGTCACGTTTCTCATCTTGCTGTTAACCGGGAAGGCTCTGTCATGGGCTAGAGCGATATGGAATGTCAATAGTGCCATTAACACCTTGTACTCCCATTTTACCAGTCACTTCGGGTCAGTTAGTTCAGTGTAGCCGCCTAGGCATTCACTCTTTATTCTCCTTCAAGGCTGGAGCATGCCTATATTGTATACACTTTATATGCCAGTGCTCCGTCAGACCCCCAGGTCCATTGGTGAGTACCATAAATATCACTTCTGAGATAACCCACCTATCAAAATTCCCTTTCAATATCATAACCACTATGTTATCACTTCTTGTTTCGCCCCTTAAAGACCTTAAAAACAACTAGGGCAAAACTGCCAAAAGGTCGAATCTACCCGCTGTTTATTCCAGAGGCCTTTTTTCAGGAAGCCTTAAAACAGGGCTTCATCACCCCATCCTTTTCTTTAGTAGTTTTCAGCTACTTCTCCAGTCTCCAGCCGTGTATTGATTTCCGAAATCTAAACTCCCAAATTGTACAACCTCCTTACCTGCTTCCTCCGCCCTAGAAGACCACTGTGTAGCCCAAGAATTCACCAAACTAGATCTCTGGTGTGCATAAATCTAGTGTGCATACACAAGGGCGATGAATGAAAGACGGCTTTCACCCCCTTGGGGCACTACGAATACCGGGTCAAGGTGTATGGACTCTTCATTTCTCCAGCAGTGTTAGAAACATTTATGAATGAAGTGTTTAGACAGTTCCTCCATCGGTTCGCCATCATATACATCAATGATATCCTTATATATTTTCGAAGACTGACTGAACATCTGTGTCATGTCACTAGAGAAGTGTGAGTTCCATCAGTCCTGTGTATAGTTCCTGTGTACGTCATCAGTTCATCAGGTACAAATTGACCAGGGGAAGGTCAAGGCAGTCCTAGACTCGCCTCATCCGGGCTCCACAAAAAAACTCCAATGCTTCTTTGGATTTTCTAACTTCTATCTGAAGTTCATTTGCAATTTTAGTTTGGTTACTGCACCTCTCACCTTACTCCTGAAGGGTAAGGTCAAGACTATAGTCTAGAACCATGAGAAAGCTCCAATCAGGGGTCACCACAGAGGATCATCCGTCTCCATACTACTCTGTCTTCTACATCTTTCTCTTGTAACGAGCGAAATATGTTTTGGATCCCTTAAGAGCAGAGCAGCATCCTGGAAACAGTCTGCAGCGGCATTTTGTCATGAGAACTGCATGTGTGCAAAACCGATGATTATTCTTTCAATTTCTTCTGTTGTTCAAGTTATCTTTTGATTAGCAAAAATCGCTGATGCCAGAAGAATAAAGGATGAGAAGTGGAACGCAATCTGTCTGTGTTTTAGCTGATTTCTGTTGCGACTCAAGTTAGGCGAGTTATTCCTTAACCCTAACTCAGCGCATTACTCTAGTCTTAGTCTTCCCTCACAACATTCATTAACCTCTTTCTTAGCCTTCCTCTTTTTCTCCTGCCTGGCGACTCCATTCTCATTTCCTACCGATATACCCCATGTCTCCTCTGCACATGTCCAAACCATCTCAATCTCGCCTCCCTCACCTTGTCTCCAAAATGTCCTACATGCGCTGTCCCTCTAATAAACTCATTTCTAATGCTGTCCATCTTAATCACTCAGCATCGTCAGCTCTGCTATCTCCAGCTTCACCTCCTGTCTTTAAGTCAATGCCACTGTCTCTAAACCATACAACATAGCAGGCTTTACCATAGTCCTATAAACATTCCCATTCACGCTTGCAGATACCCTTCTATCACAAATCACTCATGCTATTACTCTTCTCCACCCACTCCACCCTGCCTGCACTCTTTTCTTTAACTTCTCTAACACACTGTCCATTACTTTGCACTGTTGACCCCAGGTACCTAAACTCCTCCTGCACCACTCCACTGCCCTCCCTCTCATTCACACACATGTACTCTGTCTTACCCCTACTGACTTTCATGAAATGGTAAAAAATATGCTAAAGCACAAAAATCTGTTACTGGAATATTGAATGCAGTAACATACATTTTCCAGTATGTTTCATTGTGTTTTTACAAAACCACATCCTTTTTTTCCCCTGTTTAGAATTGTTTTGAACACATTCTGTACTTTATTCTATATAAACATTAATTGTTTTTAAGTGTTATGTGTGCCATTTGTACAACAGTGATACATATAAAAAAAAATATATATAAAAATACTTTCTTTTTTTATAACACGCAAACAGATACACTTTTTCCAGAGCTCACTTGTCTTAGTTGAAACAAATACCACAGGAGAATTCAGTAAAAAAAAAAAAAATTCTCAAGAAGGCAAAAGGAATAATGAAGTGAGACCTTTTCCCAGTAAAAGGTGTGAAAACTGCAACTGCACAATTGCATCAAATTGGCTCCAAAATAGCTCTGATATCCCCCAGCTCTCATTAAACTAATGAAATACATACTGCAGTAGATAAAGCTTTCGAAGTGGACTTTACTAGACAATATTAGACAGGCTTTTATTTATTGTGTTGGTGTAAAGAATGTGTTAGGATGTAGCACACAACAGTTTTTTTTATATATTTTTTCTTCATGGCCAAATTCAGTATTCCCAAAAACCCTCTAAACTGTCTTCAGGTAAAACATTATCATCACAGTTGTGGTTGCACAAGCTATAAATAAAAAATGCTGTCTATTCTTGTGTATGTTTTGACAAGGATCCAAGGGTCCAAGCTAAAGGACATTTCAGGATGTGTGATAGGGTGACAGTAGTAAGGCTTTCTTTTACAATGCTCATTAAGTGTGAAAAAATTGCTTTGTTCATGCCAAATAACATAACTATGATCTTGTAAATTGATCTACATCACAAAAGGTATCTGCTAACAGTACAGTACAAAAAACATTACTTTACTTAAGTTGATTTCTCTGGTATCAGTACTTTACTTCACAATTTTTTTTTCAGACAACTTTTTCTCCTGGTGCAAACTAGCATTTGGGTCAAGTCAAGTCAAGTTTATTTCTATAGTGCTTTTCACAACAGACATTGTCTCAAAGCCGGTTTACAGAATTTAACAGTTAAGGTGAATGGTGTGCATTTATCTCTGATGAGCAGCAATGGCGACTGTGGCAAGGAAAACTCCCTATAAGGAAAAAAACCTTGAGAGAAACCCGACTTAAATGTGGAAGCTTGGGCATTGTCAAAGCCGCATCCGTGCATTTTGTGAAGGTACAGGGTAAGAGCGCCAGGCCGAACGGGAAGACCTAATATTGGTAAGCTTCAACCTTGAAAGCAAACCTCAGGGACCTCCTGTGAACCAGAAGAATGGATATGTAGATGTATGCGTCCTTTAGATTTATCCTGACAAACCAGTCCTCAGACCTAATCTGAGACACAACCTGCTTTGGAGTGAGCATACTGAACCTGAGCCTCATAAGCGAGTGGACAGAGGAGCGTAGATCTAGAATTGCATACAACCCTTCAGAACCCCGAAGTACTGACTGTAGAAGCCAGAATTTCTGAGTAAATGACGGACCATTTCTATGGCCTCCTTCCTTAGGAGAGTGCATACTTCCTGTTCCAGGATAGATCCTGCTCGGCACCCACATCCAGTGGGACACATCCCGTTAAAACGGCGTGAGCTACAAATGCCTTTCTGTGGCTACTAAGGCTGACATAGACCGCCCACGGCCTTAGCCGTTTCCTCGGTAGCCCTTAGGGCTAGTTTGATTTACCTCCTCAATATCATTAGCCCCAGAGCTGAATCACTTTTCCATCTCCCACAGCAGGTTAGCCTGGTATGCCTGCAACATACATATCGTGTGAAGGGAACCCGCAGTTCTACCCGCTGCCGCGTAAGCCTTGCCCACTAAAGCCAAGTGGCTCGCAACAATTTAGGAGCCAATATCGGGGCCTCAAGCATCTCTTACACCTGTGGCATAGTCCCATAGCCCCACTCTTTCATCCCCACCACATTTGCATACAGCGAGGCTTGTGGGGTGAAGAGGCAGGCCACATATGGGCTATCCCAATACCAGGACACCTCAGTGTGCAGATCCAGGAAAAAAAGCAGATCCTGTTGTGGAGGCTGTGATGAGGGCACAGAAAGCGCTAATCCAGCTTACTCTGTGTGTGCTGCTTCCAGTTTTTGTCCGGCCAAGCTAGCTCGAGCTTGGACACGGTCTGCGTCACTCCCTTGAGGACCTTTCATAATCTCTTCTTCCTTGGAGAAAGAAATGTGGAGCATTGTGCTGCTCACGCCGAGGGAAGAAGCCGCCATAGGGGGTGCTTTCCCAGGGAGTGAGCGCTAGACCTGGCAGGTGAGGCAGAGAAAGGGACGCGCCGTCTCCATACTCTCCGTCAGATCCGCTTGCGAACCCCACAACATCCGCCGCTGTTTTGCCTTGGCAAGAACAGGGCCCGAGCCGCAAGGGAGAGCGCTCTCCTCAAAGACAGCTATAATGCAAACAGTCGACTCCTTCAAGAGCTAACTGAGCATGCTCATCTACCAAGCAAACGACACATCGGCTGTGTTTATTCCCCGCCGGTGACGTCACGCCTTGCCGTTGGCCGAATTTCACATGTGGTTCAGACCGTGAACAACGTGGAGGCGTTCCCGAAGTGTTTCAATGCAGCTCGAGTTCCTGAAAGGGAACTAATATGACAGAGACAATTGATTATTTAAGAATATTTCCCTACTGGGTCTTTTGAATCTTTTCTCTCAGCACTGTCTTATTAATAAAGTAAATACATAATGGATTAACATGACAGAGCCTATAAATTTACTCGTGATCTGATGTACTGAGTACATAATTAAAGCCATGGGTATAGAATTTGGTTCCTAGTTTGTTAGATCTTGAAAAAATCATAATTAGCACTTTGGTGCTGCCATAGTTTTTTTTATATTTGTATTTTTTTTCAATCACCAGATCTTTTCAAAAGCTGGATTCTTTTAAGTTGCTTCTGGCCAATGGACAGGCCGCCCACAAGTGATCTTTAAACATAGCCACGGTCTGCAAACTGTTACCCTCTACTTTAGGATGTAGGAGGTTTTCATTGACTGTTTACAAAGGAACACGTGGGCAAAAATAAAGTTTTAATTTCACATAAAAGCAAACAGAACTATTGATGCAGCAAGGATGCAATCTTATGGTAAAGGAAGAACGAAGTGAGTCCTAGCTTTTAAGCTGTTACCTGGTCATTTGAATCACTTCTGAGGTAAAACGATGACCCTCAATCTGATTAGACCTCTGTAGGAAACTGAAAGAGAAAAGAATCGTCCCCCCTTTCCATATGGTGGCATGTTGGAAGTTAGCTTCTGTTTATAGCACTTTTCAGGGCACCTGGGGAAACTACAGGACATATAAAAGACATGAGTCTGAGCCAAATCAACCCTTAAAAAAAAGGGTGACTTTTTGACTAAGTAAGGACAACGCGACCTCAACAATGACAAAACCCATTAAGAAGATGAGCTCTTAAAAACATGAAATGTAAGGCCATTAGGCTAAATACACCACACTAAACTTCAACCTAGAGTTGAGTCTGTCTAATGAAGAGTTATTCAAGTCTAAAATTCTGGTCGGTCAGGAGGCACAACAACCGTAGCAGCAATAAGCAGTCATGGCAAAAGACCATATGTCCTAGTTAGGTTTGCTAAATTACATATAACATCAAATGACCTTTACTTTTAATACACAGTTGTTCGATTTCTTATGATTCATTGTTTTTAATAAGGCAAAGTCCATCAAATGTACCTATAAAACACTTTGGCTTTGGTTCATTGTCTTTTACTTTCTCTGATGGCTACTCTTAATCACACTTCAGCAAGTGAAAATCAAGAAGGTACCTTCTATGATGCGTCACATAAACACATGTTGAAACAAATGTTCAAATCCAAGCACAAGCGTCTCAGTTGTATAGTATAAATGAAGTCATTGCTAGTCACTCTGAATAAGGGCATCTGCCACAAATGCAATGAATTGTAAACTAATGTATGCAATTGGTGTTAAGGTAAAGTTTAGATTTTCGAAATGAGTCTCCAGTGTCAGTGCTTCATAAGAGACAGGGTTTTTTTTAAATGAATTTTATTGCTAAGATAGCATGCTTTAATGTTTTATTTTTTATTTTTTGTACATTGAGTCTCATCACTCATGTCGGTTGTTTTCTTCTCTTTCTTCTAACAGCACACACCATTCATGTTTTATTTCTTATATAATCCTTAGCCTTAGCTTCTCCCAGTCTTTTACTGCATAACAGCAGTTTATAGCAAAATACACCTGTGTTTGAGTTGATTGTGAGGACACAGTAGCCAAAAGCTGATCAAATAAACCTTCCGCTTCATAAAAAACTTTGCAGAAGCAATTCAAGGACTGTCTCTCCAAGAGTTTCTTCTTCTTCTTTTTATCCTAAAGCTTGTTTTTCACCACTCAACCACCATCGTAAATCTATCGGAAACAATTTCAGCCTCTAAATATGAAGTGAGCGCTCCATTGTTTTAGTGAAAGATTTACACATAGGGTTAATTTAAAGTCAGTCCTGACTGAAGGAGCAGTATTTCAGCACCGCAAGAAGTCCAGAAACAAAACACACACACACCTTGACCTTCACATGTGGCACATTGCCACCTGCACTACAGTCTCCACTATCACTCTCTCATTCCTGAAGTACTCTATAAAAAATTGATGACAGCACTTTGTTTTTCCCTGTAGTGATACACCCAGGAGGCCGTCATAAAATGGCCTCAAATATAGTCGTTTATTTACAGAAAATACAGCTCGGTGGAAAGTTGACACAATATTTAATTAAGAAAAAAAAGCCAGTCTTTTATTCACCTTCATCTCTTCATCTCATCCTTATTAACTTTTCTTTTTTTTTCCTTCTTCTTCTTCTTTTTAAACCTGCTGTGCCTTTTTCCTATTAGAGTCACATGCAGATAACATATAGCACATTAATTTGATTTCACTTTCTATTTTCATGCATCAAATTAATAATTCTGTTTACTGAACATCTCTATAGTCTGGGTTCATCCATGTAGATCATATATTTCAAGATGCCCTCAGTTGTCTTTATTTTTTATTTTTTAAAATCAGTAACAGAGATGTACCTGAAATAGATTGAGCGTTATATCATTTCTCCAGGCAGTCGGTGCAAAACTGAAGAATAGATAATTAGAAAAAGTCATTTCAACACAAATAAATCCAAAACTAGAGAGCTGATTACAGCTGTCTCCGGTTGGAGGGAAATGTACAGCTCGATATAATGAAAGCTGATGTGTTACATTGTCAGTGTGAATCCAAATATTCTAACAAAGTCTCGAGTTCTTCAGAAATCTAATTATATATCAGCGTTGTCTGCGCACAAGATGGCCCCATGATGGTGTAAAGAAATTGCGAGGTGGAATAAAGGCATCATACGCAAACCATTGGTTTGATTGACGCACCACATAACCTGGGATTAAGCAAACAAAAAGCGAAGAAACCATAAAGCAAGCATCATTAGTCAGTGGCCAGCTAATGCTTACTTTCTACAGTGACTGAAAAGCAAAATTTGCACTCAGCAGAGTTTGAAAAAATAAATGAAGCCAACTAGCAACTTATTTTATATATACTGAGCTCAGAACTAAAAGGTAGAACTAAAACACAGACCGAAATGCATATCCAAATTGAACAGGTACTTCATCTACTGTAACTCTTTCATTTAACACTTGTTTTGTGAAACGTAACACACAAAATGTGCAAAACACACACACACACACACACACACACACACACACACACACACACACACACACACTCCTATTTGCCACACAATATGGAGTTCAAAGCATCAAAAAACAAATATAGACACCTTTTTACCAATTAGCCTGCTGCCTCCAAGTTGCTAAATAGATTAATTAGCTTCCAAAATGAGCATGAATTCCACAGTTACAGTAAAGAAAGTGACTGGTACTGTCACAACAAATACACACATGTACATCGTCAACTTTTCTGTTTGAGCACACCTGGACCTGACTTCTCACAAAGGTCACACAAATGCTGAGTTTTTTTCTGTGAATCTGTCATTATGTATTGTACTGCCCTCAATACCTTCTGTATAAAGCTTCTCCCATAATGCTAGTTTTATTTCAATGTTTGTTTGTTTTTTTTTTACCCAAAATACTATATTTACTTACTACTGCAATAAACTGCAATTGTGACAACTCAATACATTAATGTTTTTTGGTTTTTATTTTATTTTGGCCCTTATCACCTCATTAAGTGCAGAAATGAATAATGAGTGAAGTAATGAGTAATGAGGAGCAGGGATCATATGAACTGAACATGCATGGATCAGCAATGCTGTTTGAGCAAACAACAGTAAGTCAATTGAAAGGCTCCAGGCGCATGTACATACAATACATGTACAATTAATCACAATTAATCAGTTTGTTGTGGATAGGGAAAACACACTGAATTTGAAAATTACTCAAGCTACACAGTAATCCTGTGTGTTATGAGCTTGCTAGTGGTCAGGGTATTGGTTGTTAATGATATAGACAGAAAATTAGGTTTTACTGACTGAGATGTTTGAATCTCATTACTTATTTTTTGTTTGAGTAAAATACAATTGTTACATTTTCAATGAGAGACAAGGACAAATTAAAACCTGAGGGAAAACAAATAAGAAACCTGCTTTGTTTGTAATGAAGACTGGGTGATATGGTGTATACATGGTCAACCCATGAAGAAGGTTGTAGCTCAGTGTTTAAGGCATTGGACTTTGGATCGGAAGGTATATAGGTACATACAAGCACCACCAAGCTGCTACTCCTGGGCCCTTATGAAAGGCTCCTAATACTCAACTGCTCAGTTGTAAATCGCTCTGGAGCGTCTAAGAGCATCTGCTAAATGCCATAAATGTAAACCCAAAAGTGGGAAAGGTAAAGTGGTGGCTCTGTGGATAAGATGTTGGACATCTCATCGGAAAGTGATTGATTCAAATCCCAGCACCACCAAGCTGCCACTGCTGGACCCTTGAGCAAGATCATAATCTTCAATTGCTCAGCTGTATAACTAAGATAACAGTCAGATTTTGCGGATAAGGCCATCTGACAAAATGGCATAAATGTAACTGTAAAAATGACCGGATTACTCTCCAAGTCAAATTATTAGTCCTGAGTCATATAAAAGATTTTTTTCATAAGAAGCAAAGCGTTTATAAGCGACTAATCAAAAGTAATACACTCCCAAGTATGTTCCTTTTAAAAACTGTCCTTGTAATTATGAAATGTCAAGTTTGTTATTATTAATTCAAAGATTTTCTCCCCTTTACCTCTCAATGCACATGCTCATGTTATTTGTTGAGATGTTTCACGGCTAAGCTGATTTTATTTTATTTTTTTCTATCTGGAACAAGTTCACATGGAGCTGAGTTTTCGGCAGTAAGAGCTGTGGTTCAAACAAACAGACAAGACCTGCAAACAGGACAAACTGTTCCTTTGAGATATATCAATCAGATGCTTTCTCATTGTTCAGACATCTGGCCAATCTCTTCAGCAATGTTTCCCATATAGCTGAAAAGAAAGCAGGAAGCATGGTGTATTTATGACAGTCCCCATAAACGATTCATGGACATTCTGCTTACAAAGCCTTCGCTTGCCATGAATCATAAATTGGTTCACAAGGCAACAAAGACTGTTGCCTTGGAGACTAAAACTCCGATTTTTTTTTTTCCTGTTCATGTAACTTCAAGATTTTCAATCCCACATGTTTTTTTTCTGCTAAGATGAGACACATCCATGTTTTTTTTTTTTTTTTTTTTTTTTTTTTTTTTTTTTTTTTTTTTTCTAAAAAGAGACACATCCCTGTTTTTTTTTTTTTTTTTTTGTTATTTTCTTTCTTTCTTTTTTTTATTTTATGAAAACCTTTTTTTTCAATGTTCAGCTATAATGGATGCTATTTAGAAATGAAACAGGCATAGCTGTTGAGGAGTTCTTGCACTTATATAACTTTGAAATTGTAGTCCCTGTTCTTCTATTTCAAACACGTTACGCAGTAAATAATGCTGTTGTGAATTGAGGCTCGTTGGAATTCAATTAAAAGCGAAATGCCATTGTTCAAAAACACAAGTACATTGTGGAGGACTAGCGTTTTCTTGATGAAATGCTTGCCTTGAATTGTGCAGAAATTCACAATAATATTACTTGTGTTGCATTTTCTATGGCATCAGAACAGTGAAAAACCGTCTTATCAACTAATGCTTTCTAACAAGGAGGTCAGAATTTTTGGATAACTCAAATTGAGGAAGGTAATGTCCTATGACAGGTAACAGCCTAAAGTGTTGATTTGTTCCAAATTATGTTTGTTGACACATTGTACTTTTTACTCCCTTATTTATAGTTGCATTACATTTGTTTGTTTCTGCCAAAGAAATTGTATCAATGACTTGTACACTTTATTTGATTTTTTTTTGGTTTTTCCCCAAAAGTGTTAGCACACATTTTGGGAACACAATATCATAGGATTTCTTTGGATGTGGTGGCATGGAATCACTTGAACCAAGAGACCCAAATATTTCCCAGCCCCATTAATATATACTTTACATGGGTTTAACACCTTTAGGATGAATTAGAACACTGACTGCACCCAGGCCTCTGAACCTCATCACCTGACTTTAACACCCTTGTGGCTGACTGATCTCAAATCTCCGCAATCTAGTGGAACATCATCCTAGAAAAATGGAGGTTATTATAACAGCAATTGGGTATGAAATGTGGAATGGGATATTTAAAAACACATAAGAATCTTATACTTTGTTCCATATAGCGTAGCTCTGGCACTGGAGACTTATTGTAAAAATATGAAATAAACATTCCATAATAGAAAATCTCACCATTTTAAGAATTATTATTATTTATTTTTGATCCAGTGATGTGGCGCATTGTTTAGCCAAGCTTTTCTGCAAGTTGTTATCATGGAAATAATAAAAAGCATTATGCTCTTATATACAACAAATCTAAAAAACACTTTCTGATACATCAGGATTGAGGATATAGCAAAGCAGGCCTTGTATTAATATTTGCATTTATAATTGTACTGGTTCTAATGGTCTCTACTGGTCATGCGCTACCTTTGGTGGCATGTTTTGTTTAGTATAGTAAATCATATGTTGGAATCAACTGGAGATCAACAGGAATTTGTAGGATGTCATTTAGTCTCCAGGTTACAGTTGGGTTTTATAATGATATAATTGTATACATATACACACACTACATAATGGAAACCATTTTATAATGGTTTAACTGATTTACAGCTGATGGTTTGTATTGGAATTTGCCATTAATGGTGAAAACATCTGTTCTAGCGCCCAGAAGTTTTGTCCGAAAGTGGTTATTAGATGATTAGACTATTAAAAATTGTGTTCTAGTGTCCAGACACTGTGTCCAGAAATGGTTGGTCTATCAAACCTTGAGTTTTCAGCTATATTTATATACCCACTACATAACGTAAACTATTTTGTAGTGGTTTACAATTGGGTTTTATAATGATTTAATTGTATACATATACACACTACATAATAGTGAAATCTTAGCATCCAGAAGTTGTGTCCAAAAATGGTTGATCTATCAAACCTTGACTTTTCAGCTAGAACTTAATGAAGTAAGAAGATTGTGGAATCCTATATTTTGAAATAGGCTACAAGAGTTTTTTATGATTAGCGATAAGCAAACGATGGCTAGAAGCGACCATTCCATCTATTACTGGCTGAATCTTTGTACAGCTGCACTGTCAGAGCCGCTGGACTTTATTTAATATACTCAGAACAGCGTGACATCTACAAAAAAAATGTGACGTACACTTATCATACTGTAGCTTCTTTTTTTCATACCATTCCATTACAAATCCTCTAATCCTCTACTTAATCACAAAAGAGTCTGAAACTCGACTTCATGCCTTCGGAAATTCTCCTCATCACCATGATAAGATCTGTCACAGCAGACGACATGACTTTCATCCTAACATTATCACATACACCGCTTAGCCATCTCTCCTTCAGTTCAATTCAAATACCTTTCTCGATGCCTTTAAAGTTGTTTCCAAAAGCTTCTACAATTTCTGCTTCTACCGTACTTAAGAGCGCTTGCGTATTTGAAGCATAGCACTCTCGCCACTTTCTTCCCAGAGTGCACTCGTGTGCTTGTATCCTTTGTCATTTTTAGACATTTAAGGACAAACCACTAATTTTTTATTTTTTTTTAACGTTATTAGAATTGCTTAAATGCATTTTTTTTGTCTGACAGACTTTTGAGGTTATACATTGCAAATTTGTAGTTTATAATCATATTTTAGCTCATGGTAAGATTCTTGGAAGCCAGCAACCGTGAAGGTGGTAAAAGGACACACATTCTTTACATGGTGCAATTGATTACATGCAAATGGTGCAATTAATCATTGAATAAATAACCTGGCAAAATCTGTAAAAGTATACCTTTATATTCTAGACTTAATTTAAAGTAGAAATATATTAAGTCTTGGATTTGGTCAATTTGTTTAAGGTATGAAATTTAATTAAATTTTATTTGTATAGGGCTTTAAACAAAGGACAGAAAGAAGGTTTCTGTCTATCCAATATGGAACAAAACAAATAGTTTGATTTTATTTCTTTGATTTACTTAAGAGCCTTTTGACTTCTGCCATGGCCCTTCCACACACAGGCCTATGTATTGCAAAAAATGAACAGAAAGAATAAAGATTAAGAAAAAAACAGATGTTTTTTTCCTGTTCTGTTTCCAGAAAGACGCAGCTCTACCTCTGCCATGTTAATCCGCATTCTATGTGACACTCAGGACACGTCTCGAAACTCTGTAGTGTTGTGATACGTCATATTGACAGCAGCAGTGGTGCTGAAAGAGAACACATCTGGGAAAGTTTATCAACGAGAAATCGGTTTACATAAAAAAGTATAGATTACAAATTATTGGTCACTTTCTAAATAATACAATTATAGCGCATCTACTAAAAATTATGTATAAATAAATCGTTTTTTACTGATGCAAATATGTTAAAAAAAATTCCACGTGATACAAAATGGCAACTTGTAATCAGATGACAAGCACTTTTTTAAATCGATGTATGATATCATTAATTTCTTTGCAGATGCACTGATGGGAATCGTACCATTCTTAACCTAGACACATGCATGTTCCTTTTTTTGTATGTAAGAAACTTAGAAGAATATAAGAATTGGATAGTGAATTACTGGAAGAATTTTGAGTCCAAATTTGACATTTTTGGATCTTAAAAATCTTTGATAAACTGAGAACAGGGTAAAAGATACCAGACTCTCTCCCACCCACAGTCAAGCATGGAGGTGGAAGTCTAAAGGTTTTGGGTTGTTTTGAAGTGAAGACCTTCTTTTCTACATGAAAAGTCCAGTACCTTTCTCCCTTTTACCATCGCTAATTGATTTGGATCTGAATTTCAGCAGAAGAGACAAAGCGCTGTGTCATTATTTCTTGCCCCATGCATGAGTAAGAAAGGAAAATCAAAAGGGTAATTAATAACCCAAGAAACACGCCCCGGGGATGCGTGCATTCATTAACCATTGTGAAGTTGCTGATTAAGGGAGAATGTGTGAATGAAAGTAAATGTCTTGCTCCAAAGTGTTATTGGGTATAACTAAAGAAACGGGAGGAGGAGGAAATTAATGTAATGCAGTGGAGCTTTATGGGTTTTATGCATAGATAAGATCAGTGTTTGGGTGTGGGTCATAGCATATAGTGCAACTGCAGTAACTGATATTAAAATAACTCTTCATAGATTCAAAGTCTATATACAAACAGATATAATGAAATAAATAAGCATAATGTAAAGCTCAATTGTTCTAAAAGATTTTTCTTCAATTTGTGTTTTGTCCATGCTGGTTTTCCGATGAGAATGAAGTCCATAGCGTATGATTTATTTAGTTTTTTATCCTTAGCAAACACCTCCTGTGCATGGGGCTGGAATCATCCACTAGGATAGATTTTTTCATTGGTGGAAAAAGGTCTATCCTTCAGAAGAACTTTGTATTTGGTTACAGTGACTTTTCCTTCTAAGGGGACAACAACTAAAAAAAAACATGCCAGTGAAGAGTATTTGAAGACAGGTGCAAAGACTAACTGCGGCAGAATTGATATTTGTATCATATGTAGTTTTTGAACAACCCCATTCTGGGACGATGTTCCACTAGAAGTAAGAATGTTAGTAAAGGCACGTAGTGATGTAGGTGAGGTGAGGAGGGCTGGAGTGCAGTCAGTGTTCACATTCATCCCAAAGGTGCACAATTGGCTTGAGATCAGTTTTCTATAGCAAGAGATCTTCCTTTCCATGTAAAGCATATCTTCATATCTATCTGGAGCTGGATTTGTGTACAGGGGCATTGCCATTCTGGAACAGGTTTGGGTCTCCTACTTGAAGTGATGGAAACATTTTATGCTACCGCACCAAAGACGTCTTATACAATTGTGTGCCTCTTACTTTCTCGAAAACAGTTTGCAAAGGAACCACATATGGCTGGAAAAGTCAGGTGTTTTTTTTACTTAATCGTTTTTTTTATATAAATGTAATTCTTTGAAAAATAACAAAAATAGTGCAATGCTATAAAAAAAAACCCGAATACATGCATTCTATAAAACCTCATATTACAAAGAACTGTAATTGATCTACATTACATTTTTTCTGTATTACATTTATTTGTGCCTTTTGACATTTTAGTTCTATTGAAATAATATTTATTTGTTCTGTTTTCCTGTTTTTTCTATGTGTTTTGTATTTCCACATTTTTTTTTCCACGTAAAGCAAATTAAGAACCTTTTGAATTCTATATAGATGTGTTTTTTCACATCTGTGATATTTCTGAATAGACAAATTTGTCTGTTTTTTTTGGACCGTATTCTTGCAGAAACGTGTTAACCACAGCTTTCCAAACCATTCCTCATCGGATGTGGATGGCAGTTTATTGACAGCAGTAGTGCTATGAAACCGCTCCCGTGCTCATGCGAACAGCCACATGCAATCTGTCGAGCTTGAACTCCCTCCTGCGACTTCACTGCAAACATTAATACAGCACTGCTCATCTCAGTGTCTGGATCAAAACGCTCTAATTACAGCCGTGGCACCTGTGCACTTGGAGCAAGTTGAAGTGTGTGTGTGTGTGTGTGTGTGTGTGAATGTGTCTTCCTCTCAGCCCCCTGTGCAGCTTGAGTGGGATGAATGAAGCTGGTGAATTTGGCTGGATGGTTATTTAGTTTTGGTGAGGATGATAGGCCAAGAGCAGATAGAACGGCAGGACAGGGGCAATTATGACAATCAGTGTGTGTGTGTGTGTGTGTGTGTGTGTGTGTGTGTGTGTGTGTGTGAGTGAAAGAGAGAGAGAGAGAGAGAGA
>MU551540.1:2274175-2405270 GCA_024362625.1 Silurus asotus | reverse complement strand
GAGAAAATGAGAGAGAGAGAGAGAGAGAAGAGAGAGAGAGAAGAGAGAGAGTGAGAGGAGACGAGCATCAATCTCAGGTGAGCCGTGGGGAGGAAATGAAATGAGAAGAGGGAAGGACGAGGGGGAGGGAAAAGGAAAATTATAGAGAACTGAGATGGAAGGAGTGTGAGATAAGGACAAGACAAGATGAAGGCATGGAAGGAGGAGGAGGAGGACAAAGAAAACTGGGGGAGTAAGCAAGAGACAACGTTTTTACTCCAGGAAGCAGAAGTGTGTGTGTGTGTGTGTGTGTGTGTGTGTGTGTGTGTGTGTGTGTGTGTGTTTATCCTCCCTCTCCAAACTTAGTGTTCCTTTCAAAAGTGTCAGTAGGATGTGTGTGTGTGTGTGTGTGTGTGTGTGTGTGTGTGTAAGTGTAAGTGTGTGTGTGTGTGTGTGTAATTACTCCCAGCAAGATAATCTATTTATCAGTATCTCCGTCTATCCATTATTTACTCACTCGCTGTCTTTTTCTATTTTTTTTCTATCTTGATCTAGATATCCATTACAGAATCTCCCAGTGTGCACAGATTAGGGAGCAGATTCCCACCATCAGTGAGAAAGACTTCGCTATTGATCATTAGCGCTGAAGGTGTAATTGGTTGCAATCCATCTTTTATAGCAAAAAAAATAAGTTCAAAAAGAAAGATTTCCAAATTGAAATGAGGCCTAATTACATGATAACATGATCATGTGAGGTATAATCATGACATCTGTGCGTTTTCTATTTTTAAGTCAAATGTTTTAGGCACTAAGTACATGGAGTTGTTGGTATTTGCTTATTTCACAATGAGCTTAACAGACTGAGAATTTCACTAAAAAGACAGTTTGTAAATATTGCAAATATCCTAATTCTTTTGGTGTGAAGTTGGTTACTATCAAATAACATCACCAGCCAACAAGATTTATTTATTTTATACAGCAGGAATTCACTTACAATATATTTTATTCACTTAAAAACGCCTTTTTAAAATCTGTTCAAAATTGCATTTAATATTGATCACATAATGTGACGCTTAGCAGGCTTATGCATAGGCCTGTAAATAAATATGTATGTGGATCACCCCCAAAGATTCAAATCAATGGTTTTATCTGAATTTTGACCATTTATACCTCAAAAACATGGCATACCAGGAAATAGTACACAAGAACCTTCTACACATCATTGCTGTCATCAACACTTGTATTGTACACAAAGAGCTTTGCAGTAACACGGACCACCAGGACTTTATAAAACAACATATTGCAGAACTGTGTGGTGTTGTGCCTTGTTTAACCTGAATAGAGTGCCAACCCAGTATAGGACACAATTACACATATACCCTTACAGTACAGACCAAAAGTTTGGACACACCTTCTCATTCAAAGAGTTTTCTTTATTTTTCATGACAATGAAAATTGTAGATTCACACTGAAGGCATCAAAACTATGAATTAACACATGTGGAATTACAAAAAAGTGTGAAACAACTGAAACATTTCATATTGTAGGTTCTTCAAAGTAGCCACCTTTTGCTTTGATTACTGCTTTGCACACTCTTGGCATTCTCTTGATGAGCTTCAAGAGGTAGTCACCTGAAATGGTCTTCCAACAGTCTTGAAGGAGTTCCCCGAGAGATGCTTGGCACTTGTTGGCCCTTTTGCCTTCACTCTGCGGTCCAGCTCACCCCTAAACCATCTCGATTGGGTTCAGGTCCGGTGACTGTGGAGGTCAGGTCATCTGCACCCCATCACTCTCCTTCTTGGTCAAAAAGCCCTTGATGCCTTCAGTGTGACTCTACAATTTTCATAGTCATCAAAATAAAGAAAACTCTTTGAATGAGAGGGTGTGTCCAAACTTTTGGTCTGTATTGTATATCGCAAATAACACTGGGCTACCCAGTATGAACTACTAAACAAAGCATGTCTGTGGACTTGAGAAGGAAAACCATTTGTAAATGAAGCCTCTCTTTATCTAAAAGATATAAGCTTTGTGAAGATTAGCCATTTCATAGCTGATATTTTTTGCAGCCTATAATGCATGTATTTGAGAACCCTAAGAAAAACCCATGGAAGAAAACACAAACTCCAGAACAAGATCAAAATGAGGCATATGTTCACATGTCACATTGAGCACCCATCCTCACTCCATGATCAGCAGGAGTTTATAAAGTACGACAAGGAGTTTATATGTCAGCTTTTTGCTGAGCTCTGTGGTTCGTCACAAAAAGTAGCACCAAAATAGACTTGGAGTTCGCACAAGCCATGTCCAGGAGAAAATTGCCACTGCCTGGCCACTGAATCAGTGCACACAGTTAGTTTTCACAGTAAATAGACTTGCTAAACTTGATTTTTTTCCAAAATACAAAAATGTACATGCATGTTGCTCACATTTTCTTGTCTCAAAACGTTAATATTATGAACAAGAAATTTGAAAAAATATACAAAGAATGTAAAAACATCTTCAGGACTGAAAACAAGGTATCAGACATCTATGGGTTAGGAATCATAATCTCGACATGGTTTTTAAACACCATTCAAGAATCAGTGAGTCGTATTTTGGAAAATATACTTCCGTTACCTCTCTTTTTTATGCTGGCATATGCATGATTTTTTTACCTCACAACTATCAGTGTTTTGAGGAACAGATAATGTGCCAGTCATTCTTTATCTGTTCAATTTAGCAGTCCCCGTTCTTCATCGCACGGCCGCGGTATTTACAGTGTGTTATGACTAACAAGTCAAGACTTAATTATATGCTCCATTATCCGCATATTGTCTTATCGTCGCGATATGCCAATCATCATCTAATCTGGGTTTGCAGTGATGCAACGCAATGCAAGCAACAAGGACACAGTGTTATTGATGTGAAGCATCAGTCTGTCAGAGCATCCTGGTATGTATGTATATTTATATTTTCCCTCTTCTGCTTATCACCACGAGCAGGCTGGGACACTTAATTCGGGTCGAATATCCTTGTGGATAATTTGAATATTCCTAGATAAGATAAAGTCCTTGTTTTTATGTGATAGGTGTTAAGCTATTAAACAAGTAAGGAACAAAACACTTGAGGATGTGCTTCTATAGGACACTTAACAATATGATCACATTGACATGTCCCATAAATGTTTTATTGCTTTTATATCACAGCAGGTTTGCCACTGTTTACATCATACTGTCAGGGCTGCTGTTATGGTACATTATGCAACACCCTCTGACCAATCAAAACTAAGCATTCAACAATGCTGTAGTGTTATTCAGTTAATAGATATGATGGCCGTTGATAGCAGTACCTATAGATTTAGATCTATCCTAAACACAGATTTCCTTTTTTTCTGGGTATTGCATTGGTGTCCTTTGGTTAAAGATGGTAAATCTATTCGAAATATAATGTACCCATCAATTTCTTTCTTCCATCCATCCATCCATTCATCCATCCATTGATAGTGTATATATATATAGTTTGTACATACAAGTCTTTGCACTGATAGGGAAAAATCCAGAGTACCCAGAAAAAACACCATGTGACACAGGCTAATACGGAGAAAACCTAAGCACGCACAGGAAACCCTGGGTTGTACAGGAAGAACATGCAAACCCCACACCTTCCATCACCCTCCCACAGTAGCATTGTGTATTATTTCATAAATTTAGTATATAAATACCAGGAATTCATTTAAGGTGCTGATGATAAAACAAGGTGGTAATGAGATCAATCAGCGTTTTCAAATCAATGCAAAGCTACGCTTTAAGTACAGATACTAAAAAATAGAAAGTTGGCATTAAAATATTTTTTAAATGGCAAGCTTATTGAAGGAAGTGGTATTTCAGTGGTTAAGATGTTGGGTTTCTAATCAGAAGGTCATGGATTCAAATCCCAGCACCACCAATTTGTCCCTGCTGGGCCCTTAAGCAAGGCCCTTAAAATGCAAATGATGGAAGTTGTCTGAATAAGGAAATCTGCCACATTCAAAATAATAGATTTCGGTCAACCTCGAAGTGATTTGCAGATAGATTTTTTAATACAGAGATTATTTTTGCAAGAGACTGTGAATTCGTCTTACAGGACGCTGCCTTATTCCAGTGAGCCTGAGGAAAAGGAAGTTCGGGAAGTGGAACCATAGTCCGGGGGGAACATGTTGAATTGTGGATGCTCTGTGCTGAGTGGAAGAGTGTGTAAATCGACTGTGCTCTGTTTTTCCCTAAGGTATGAAAGATGGGAGCTTATTAGCAAGACTTCCATCGCTGATGCTAAAGGGAAAGCGAGGACTCGTGTCCTCACATGACCGCAAGGATTGCTGAGGAGAAAAAAGGGGGCAAAGCAGTTGTCTGTATGAGCAACACATTCCTTTCTAAGTGCTGAATAAATGCTGTGATGTTGTCCTGGTTCTGTCACGATTTGGAAGGAAAATGATCATTATCTTAGCCCTGGTGTGACTGTAGGTGCAGTGTGTTTACATGCTGAATACGCGATAAGACATACCTGCTGAAAAATGCAATTGAAACCATCATAGCATTTTTAAGTATTAAAATGGTATAAATGGAATGGTATTGATTTAAATGAAATCCATTTGTTAATGGTTTTAATGATCAACAATCGACTGATGGTTTGTAATGGTATTTGTAGTGGAACCCATTAGAATTTTTTTGAGGGTTTCAATTGTTCTTTTGTTTTTCTTACAGCAAAGATTGCAGATATGCAGTAAATAATGCTCAAATGTAAAGAATTCTGCTCTTAATCTTGTTTTACTATAACAATTTTCCAACAATTAAAACTGTTATTGTACCTGAGACTGGAAATTCCTTCTCACAATATTAAATCATTTATAAATTAATCTAGTTTTTAATTATAAAAGTTTATAATTAGACTTAGATTATGTGGAAAGGTCACAATAGCTGTACTATAGCAATTTGTCAACACCACCTTCTATGATATACAATGAGGTAAATATTAGTTTTTGTGAATGAATTGCTTTCTATTACACTTAGCATTAGCATGGCTATTACAGTGCAAAAAAAAGACAGATCTTATCAAGTAGTAATATCTTGTTTAATTTTCTGTTGAATAGCAAAGTGTGATTTTGGAATAAATAATGGACACCAATTACTTATGCCTATTTTCATACAATATATATGTCAGAGAAAATTGGGGATTTGTCATTTTTTCACAAAAATGACAAATTGATCCCAGTCTGCATCCAAAGTATTTGGTTCATTGTGTATCTTATAATAGATAATACGATTATTAAACCAATTTCAAGCCATTTGCACTCATTCCAAGGTTAAAATGTTGTAATTTGTTTATTCATATGTTCATTCTGCTAATTTTAAGCATTTATTTCTTGAAAGAAGCAAAAAGATCTGCCAATTAAATAAGTACTAAACTAAATAAACTACAAGCATGAAATGAGTAATATTGTCCAGAAAAAAAGCTTAATGATCTTATTTGGTTTATTGTAATTTTAATGAGAATAATAACAAATAATAGATACATGTGGTGATTTGATTTGGTTTTCATTTATTTTCCTTTGCTAAGATATGCTAATATATTTGTTTGCAATGTGGCTAGCATTATCTTTTTCCTTTAAATTAAATGTTTATTTTTTTATAGAAAGTAAATTAGGTTTATTTTACACTGAAAATTATTTTTATTTTTGACTTCATTAGCTTGGAATCTAAGAACATATCGCTCTTTTTTTCCAAACTCCTATCAATTTTCCATGAAATTGGATTGAAGCAATTGAGCTACTCTTCCAACTTAAAAGGTTAATCCATAGGTCCAGCAAGCATATCAACTAATTAGCAGTCATTGATTTGTCCTTGAGAGATCTGATGGTACAGACTAGGCAGAGTGTTACAGTCATTTGAAAGCTTTTGTTTAGGTGCAGTACGATTGAGCTTTGGGATAGTAATACAATTATTTTAAAGTTTAGGCTCATTGTTCAGTCATGATTATTTTATAGCCTGGACACTGTTGGGAGATGTATTAGTTTTAAACGTGCTCATGTCCTGGCTGAAGTGCACTGAGCTGTTAAAAATGTATGAAAAGCACTTGAAGTACTAAAAAAGTGGTTCACTGTAGGAGTGCTATAAGTATGAGTAAAAATCATATATATACAGTATATATAAATACTTTTTTTTATATTTATGATTACATTTACAAAGGTTCATTTAAAATTGTCTCATATTGTAGTAGTCAAAAGTTTGGACACATCTTCTCCTTCTGTGGTAGTTCTTTATTTTTATTATTTTCAACATTGTACATTACTACTGAAGACATACAAATTCTGAAAGGACATATATGGAATAATGTAGTGAACAAAACATTGTTTAAAAAAACCCCAAATGTTTTTTTTTGTTTTGTTTTTTTGTCAAAAGTAGTTACATTTATTTTGATAAAGGTTTGGCAGTCTCCTGGAATTCTCTCCTTAGATTCATGAGGTAGTCACTGGGAATGGTTTTAAATTCACAGGTGTGCCTTTTGAAAAGTTCATTTGTGACATTTATTGGCTTCTTAATGTGCTTTAGACAATCAGTTTTCTTGTGCAGAGAAAAGAGTGAGTACAGAGTTTTACATTTTATATTTATTTTATATTTATATCTATTACTACTACTACTGTATAACTACTGTACTATTTATTCCCAACAGTCTATCCCAGAATAGCATCAGCATTTTTCCATCCTCTGATTGGTTGGTCAGAGGTAAACTATTACAGCCAAGTTCGACTGGTAAAATACATCTTTAGTGCGTTGCACATATTAATACATCTGAGTTAGACTTTTTTTGCCTATGGAGGAAAAAAAATTATTTGGTCGCAGACATTCTTAAAAATCAATTTTCAAGAAAAGCTAGACATCGTGAGGAGGTCGGCCAAACCTGAAGATAGCTAGCTTGGCTCAGCCCAGGAAAGGGGTTGTTTGCCACTTCCAGACCAGTGAATACGAGCGGTACCATGGGCTTACAGCCTCTGAGGAGCAGTGCAAATTATGCGTCTGCATCTCTGGTGAGTAGGTTGTATTTTATTTACATTTTAATGTTTTCATCATGTTATTAGTCAAATATTGATTCTGAACTGCTCCAGATGATGTAGGGGCGCAGGTGAGGTTCTAATGTAGAGTTTTGAAGTCTTAACTGGGTTTCTTGCTTTAGTAAAATGGTATTCACCCTCCATATGTTAAATGCCTCTTTTTCTGTAATGCCACACATTGTTATATTGCGTTTTTGTATAGTATTGATGGTTTCTATAATTGCGACGTGATAGTGGTGGTATTAAGAGGTAGATTATGTCGATTAAGTCCCCACTGAAGGCCCAGGTACCAAATTCACTGCCTGCTTCTGGTTAGACATATACAGAAGGTGAACTGATAATTAGTCATCATGACACTGTTCATGACTTAGTCAAATTGTAGAGTTAACCAGCATGGCTACCACAGCATTTTGCAGTGACATGCATTCACATTTGTTTTTCACTTTGTGGGAACATTATTTGTTTCCCAATAGGATAATGACCCCGAAGCTACTGAGCTACACTTCCAACAAGAAGGAGAGTGATGAAGTACTGCATCAAATGAACTGATGTCCACAATAACTTGATCTAAATTCATTTAGGATGAGTTGGTTTATAGAGTCTATAAAAAGCAGCCAACACGGACTCAAAACCTCTGAAAAAAACTTCAAGAATGTCAAAAATGTGTGAAGGCGCTCATTAAAGCGAAAGGTGGTTACTTTGGGGAATCAGAAATATTATATTCTGGGTTGTTTACCTAAGTTGTGTTGACTGCAAATTTCCATATTTATTCTGTCATAACTTTAGTGTATTTACTATAAGTATAAAATATAAAAAATAAATAAATAAATAAATAAACATTGCATAAGAAGTACTGTCTGAACCGTTTATAACCGTTTATAACAAATTATAAAACCTGATCAAAAGAGAATAATAAAGGTCTGTTATGTCAACTGTATGCAGTAGCTGCAGCAAAGTCTGAGACAGTAGGTGTTTTGGTGGTTTTTTTTTTAACACTGTACAGCAGGGGTCACCAACCTTTTTAACACAGAGAGTTACTTCTTGGGTACCGATTAATGTGAAGGGCTACCAGTTTGATACACACTTCTGAAATAACAAATTTGCGCAATTTACCTTTAATTATATGTTGTTATTAATAATAAATGATATTCATCTATATCAGGGTCAAACTTAATTCCACAGGGGGCCAAAACTCAAAACACACTTTAGGTTGCGGGCTGAACAGAATAAACATTTATTAAACACACTAAAACAATGTTTTTTTAAAGTAAAAAAGGAATAAAAACAGACAGGAATATTATTCCAGAATAAATAAACTTACACTTTAAATAACTTAAAATATTTTGCTCTCCATAAAAATATCTCCTGTCAAAACAATACGTTAGAAATATGAACATGCTGCAAAAAAACCCTGAACAAATCAATAAAAAATTGTGCTTTTAAGTAAACGTTTAAATAACAACAAATCAAAACAATCAGATTTCTGTGCTCTTATGCCATTTTATACAAAATTATCTTAAACTTTAAATAACTTAAAATAACTCTCCATAAAAATATCTCCTGTCAAACACCAGACGTCTCACAGCTTCATCATGCAGCTCTTCAGAAACTCTCCCTCAGTAAATAACCAGCTGATGTGACTCTGATTTCTCCTCTGTTTTCACACCAGCTTCAATTTGTGATTTTGCTCTGGTAAAAAACATCTGCTGAAATGTCAGATTCTTCTTTAACTCCTCTAATTTCTGTATCTTCTGCTCTGCATTCAGGTTTTTTAGCTTCTCCTGATGTCTCATAGTTCCGTCTTAGATTCAATTCCTTAATTACAGCCACATTCGCTCCACATATAAGACACACGTGTTTACCGCCAGTGTCAGTAAACATCTACCCAGAAACCTAACGGATTTTGAAGGCTCTGTTTTTAGAATCAACTTTTCTCCTCGCCATTGTGAGGGGCTTCACAATAACTGTACAATAGAGTTAAATACATCAACAGAAGCTTGACTTGATTGACGCTGGAATGTTCCCAGGTCGCCAAGTGTTCGGTAAGACAGCTGAAGCGCTGCATTATCGGATCTGCAGTTTGTGTTTATCAGCGCTTCATATCGCCGGGACGTTAATAACAATAATAGATCTTTAAAAAATCATCTGGCGGGCCGGATATAATTGAACGTCGGGTTGGATTTGACCTGTGGGCTTGAGATTGCCACTCCTGATCTATGTGAAGACACTGATCATGTTAATGATTTCTTACAATAATTATCAACAATGATTTAAAAAGGTAGGCAACAGCTATTTTTAGAAAAGGCCCGCGGGCGACTCATGTGGTCCTTGCAGGCAAAAAGGGCACCACGTTGGTGACCCCTGATGTACAGTATCACCAAAATAGACACTCTCCCACATTTCATTATTTTTTTTTCAAAAGACATTTTGAAAAGCCCAAAACTTCAACTTGCTTCTAAATTAGCAATCATACAGAACTCCATTAGCACTTTTCCTTAATAGGAATGAACAAATGGCAGATCAATCCAGTCTTGTGTGGATCAATCCGAACCTATATTTCATTTACTTTGGCTTTTCCATTTCAGTTTCTTTGAGGAGTCATTGCCACGTGTGATTTTTATTAGCAGTTATGAAAAGGACAATAATTATCATTGCTAAAAAGCAGATCATTACAAGGTAGCAGCTAGCCGATTGTTGAACATTGACTTTTGCTTGCTGAGGTTCAGCTGCTGAATTAAACGTTTTCAAAAAACCCTTATGGGAGGCAGAAAATGCTTACCTTGATAAATAAATATGTAGAAAGGTGTCCAGAGATTTATTTTGCTCTTTATCTTTTTATCTCTTTCTTTCCGTCTCTTTCTTCCACTCTTTCCTTCTGGAACTGCAATTACGATATATGAAAATTGTGAAAAAGTGATGAGCGAATCGACTTTTTTCCTTCGAAAACATTCTTTAAACCATAATCAAAAGCAATATACAGAACAGTCATGTAGTCTGATCTCTCTGGACAAACAACAAGCCTCATTAATTAGACTTAATATGAACGAATGTATTCATAAATCCTAGGAGCAATTCTGCATAACAATGTACAGTAGCCTTCATGGAAATCCCATTAGTTAAACAAAAATATTGTTCAGTTTGTGTACATTTTCATATAGAAAGACTCAGCAATGTGGACCAGCTTCAAAATGTTATAAAATGTATAGTTGTATAGTTTAGTTCTATCATGGTGTAGATGGAAAGAGAAATGGTGTAGGGGTGATTCTGAAGGAAGAGTACAGTAGGAGTGTAGTGGAGGTGAAGAGAGTTTCTGATAGGGTGATGAACATGACGCTGGAAGTTGAAGGGATGATGATAAATGTGATCAGAGCTTATGCTCCACAAGTTGGCTGTGTGATGGGGGAGAAGGAAAAATTCTGGAGTAAGTTAGATGAAGTGGAAGAAGGTGCACCTAGGAATAAAAGATTGGTGATTGGGGCAGACTTTAATGGGCATGTAGGTGAAGGGAACAGAGGTGATGAGGAGGTGATGGGTAGGTATGGTTTTAAGGAGAGAAATGTGGAAGGGCATATAGTGGTAGATTTTGCTAAAAGGATGGAAATGGCAGTGGTGAATACTTATTTTAAGAATAAGGAGGACCATAGGGTGCCGTTTAGGAGTGGAGGAAGGTGCACACAGGTGGATTATGTTCTATGTAGGAGATTCAACCTGAAAAAGACTGTAAGGAGTTGGCAGGATGGTGGTTTGTAGGATGGTTTTGGAGGTGAAGAAGAAGAAGTTATTACTGAAAGAAGAATAAGATGGTGGAAACTGAAGAAGGAAGAATGTAGTATGAGATTCAGAGAAGAGGTCAGACAGGGACTCGGTGGTGATAAAGAGGTGCTGGATGATTGGGCAACTACTGCAGAAGTGATAAAGAAGACAGCTAGAAAGGTACTTCGTGTGACATCTGAAAATAGAAAGGATGATATTGTGATTTGTGGTGAAAGTACAGTAGGGAGCAGGTTGAGAAGAGCCTGGAGAGCTGGAGAAACGTGCTGGAGAGAAGGGGAATGAAAGTCAGTAGGAATAAGACAGAGTACATGTGTTTAAATAAGAGGGAGGGCAGTGGAGTGATGCAGTTGCAGGGAGAAGAGGTGGAGAAGGTGGAGGAGTTCAGGTTCCTGGTGTCAACAGTGAAGAGTAATGGAGAGTGTGTTAAAGAAGTAAAGAAAAGAGTGCAGGCAGGGTGATGTGGGTGGAGAAGAGTGATAGCAGGAGTGATTTGTGATAGAAGAGTTTCTGCGAGAGTGAAAGGAAAAGTTTATAGGACTGTGGTGAGACCTGCAATGTTGTAAGGTTTAGAGACAGTTGCATTGACAAAAAGACATGAGGTTATTGGAACTTATGCCTTATGTCCGAGCAGACATGTCAGTTATGAGCTGGAGGTAGCAGAGCTGAAGATGTTGAGATTTTCATTCAGAGTGATGAGGATTGACAGGATTAGAAAAAAGTTTATTAGAGGAGCTGCGCATGTAGGACGTTTTGAAGACAAGGTGAGAGAGACTAGATTTAGATGGTTTGGACATATCCAGAGGAAAATGCTGAGTATAGAGCCACCAGGAGGGAAGAAAAGAGAAAGACCATGACCAAGAAAGCATTTTTTGGATGTGGTGAGGATAAACATGCATGTAGTTGTTTTGAAAGAGGCAGATGTAGAGGACAGGGGGTATGGAGACGGATGATCCACTGTGGCAACCCCTAATGGGAAAAGCCAAAAAAAGAAGAAGAACAAGAACAAAAATAAGTATATTCGTATAGTTTGATAATAATAAATAAAATTAAATAAAACTAATTAAAAAACAAATACATACAGTATATTAAGACAAATAAGATTAGCCATTGATAAAATGAATGGTACCCCATAAGAAGAGAAAGGGTCAGTAAAGTTCAGTGGCTGAGCTGCATAATTGGAAAATGAAGAACACTTCAGTCTTAGACAAGTCTTATAGACCATGTTATGATTGTGAATTGTTTTTAGCTCTCTATGCTGTCTTTCCTATTTTTAGAGGCTTGTAGGTGGCACTAAATTTAAAATAACCTGAGTTGTAAACAAGCTTTTTTAATCTTGTGGCTAAAGTTTGTAGAAGGAAAAACAACCTCGTTCGAATTTTAGGTTCGGATAAAATAATTTATACACGAGTCATTGAGGCTCACTGTCCACAAAATTGCAGCAAAATGCAGTTGTCCAATAAACGAGTGCAAGGCTTGTGGTTTTCCCAAATGAGGGGAAAGAAAAAAATTCATGACCTGTTGAGACTTGCAATCAAACAAACCATGATGCAGTTTCTACCAGTTTCATTCCAGCACATTCATATGATTTGAAAAAAAAAATTGAGCAGCTCTTTTTTTTCCTTTATTCAATTAGGTTGGACTGTCCACCAGCAAGGAAATAGAAAGTAGAAAAATGAACAATTAAAATCCAGTACCCACAAGCTCAATGAAAATGTGATTCTCCACTCTCTGAAGTGTGAAATAGCTCTATTTGCTCTCGGCAGATTCTCTCATAACTTTCAATGAATGGCTAAAGACTCAGCTTTACAGCAAGAACTGGGACATCAATACCGATTGTATCCAGAAACCAACCCTGTCTCTGGCCTGATCGCTCATATATGTCCATTTGTTCATATGTACATTAGCTGTGAAAGTTTGCATTAAAGAGATTGCATTTTTGGAAACAAAAGAATCTGTCAGAGGACCATTTTCCTGCAGACTCAATAAGAAGTAAAGATTGGCAAAAGTGTAACGCTTCTGTAAATTAAAGAAATTCCCATAAATGGCGTTTTGAGCGTCATTGAAATAATAGGCCTGTGCACAAAGTTGTATAGCTTTTACTAAATTAGTACATTATAGTCACATGAAGCAAACAAATGCTTTAAATACTATGCTAGTTGATATCAGACCTTACTTACAGTACAGAAGCGAAAATTTTAAACAAGCTTTCTTGCGACTTGCACTAAGGAGCATCCTCGCTCTGGCCACTTTATCATAGAACCCAGATCTGTAGCCAGTTTGGGGAAATTTTACTGCATTCCCATAAGTAATCTCTAGAACGCTGAGTTTTTGGTCATATCCTTTACCAGTTTTTCCCTTATTCCCTGATCGCTCAGTTTGTTCTAGTTACTCATGTCTAGTCTTGGTTGTTCCAAAGTTCTTCCATTTAAGAACTACAAAGACCAATTTGCTACCACAGATCTGTACCTCAACACAATCCCATATCTGAGCTTTGCACTGAACTAACGGCTTGTTTTTTTTTACAGCTGTTAAACATTTATATATCTGGGTGTGAACCTTTCCAAATCATGTCCAGTCCACTAAATGTGCCAGAGCTGGACCCTGATCAAAGTGTATAAACATTGCAAAGATGAAAAGAAATGAAAAGTACCTGAGCTAAACTTTAAGTGTCATAGCAAAGGGTTATACAGTTTAATATCACAAATCTGGCTTTTGCTTTGTCATTTTGTAGATTGATGGAAAAATTGTAAGTATTTCATCATAAAGCTGCAGCATAACAAAATGTGGAAAGAAGAGATTCTAAATTCATGGTACGTGATTTTACTTAAGTATTGAGTATATTAAGTGGCAATGTGGTGGTAGTGATTTGTTAGCTATTTTGGGACTCATTTCAAATCGGCGTGTGCACACTTGTGAAGATGTAGCATAGAAATGCTTTATTTATAACTGCCTCTATCTAAGTGTGTTTACCTTTATCGTGTTGTGACTGTTAATGTGATTTAACAGTTGTTGTTTGTGACTTTTTTTGCAAAGCACTGTGACTTAAATGATTGTGTCATTAATAGTTTGATGGACTGTTTTTTGTCTTTGCCAGTCCTGAATACTAAAAAGTACACCAACCCTTCTTTCTCCTACTAGATTGCATTTGTTATTTATTTGTTTCTAATATATGAAAAATTTGATGTCAGTGGGGTAAAATAAAATTTGGCAAAAAAAGATTCTAAACAAGTTAGACTAAAGGATTTGCACATTGTCTTTGAGCAATGTGCAGTAACCCTAACCTTAGTAACCCTAACCCTAACCCTAACCCTAGATTGAAAATGGATGGAAATGTACTTGCTTGGAGGTGAAGCTGATTTCCGGCTCTGAAACATGAAAGAAAAAGTCTGTAATGAAAACGACTTTTCATTTCCACTGCATGGTCAAATTGCAAATCGTAGTTTTTCCTAATGCAATTGTAAAAATATGACTATTATGCGTCTAAAACCCCTTCTGCAAAAGAGAAGTGGTACCTTTATGGTGAGAAAAGAACTACCAGCTAAATCTCCAAAATCTCTTAAAGTACCTGCTACAGTGTTTTGAGTGCTGTTTAAACTGTGTGGGCTTTAAAGCACAACCATTAACTTTACTGAGGAAAATTCATGTATTTATGTATGTAATCAATAAATATAATTTGACAAACATAAAAATAAACACTGCAAGCAAGTTAAACCTGTAAATAATTTGACTAGGTGTATTTACACATTACACAAAACCACAATCGTTGAGATTTGTCAACAAAATAATCTTTACGCATCCCTGACCATACAAAAGTAAACATTAGAATTATTCCTCTGCAGGAAATGCTGCAAAATTGCTTATAATCATAAGCCTATCGTTCTAAAGCTCCATGGAATATGTAGAGGTAGTGACAAAACTTTGACCGGTGAAATAACTTAGTGATGTAAAAAAACAATGAAAAACAAAAACAAATCAGCAGTTCCCTCCACTGCGAGGAAACAGGACGGGATAAAAGAAAAAGCAGACAATCCGTCTGCCTCCGTATAAATTTAATAATGATTTCATCCACTTTGCTTGAGTCTTGAGGCATAGGAAATTCAATTCCCGAAAAAGCCATTCCAGCTTAGGATTCAAGTCATTAAAAGGGTTTTCTAGAAATGACATAAGAATGAGGACGACATTAATAATAGCTGAGGAAAAAAAGCTGTGGTGCACATGCATTTTACCCAACAACAAACACAGCAAACAACACAAACGCCATAAAAACATAGACACCACAAACTCCATAAACACTAAACACACCACAAACATCAATACAGGGATGGGCAGTATTTATGATGTATGTATTTTAAATACATATTTTGAATATAAAATAGGATTTTGTAAATCGTATTTGATAGGGCTGATGAAAATGACCATATTTTGTATCAAAATACTTTGATTTACTTTGTTTTGTGTTTCTGTAAATGTAATAAACTTATAAGAAGTCTACATGATGACATCTAATGTGGTCTCTGATTGGTGCCTTCTCAGTAGTTGGCCTAGAATTGTTGCAATCAGAATAGAAAATCGAGCCATATAGAAAACGGTGGTGAAGGTAAGGAAGGTGCAGACCATCAGCTTTCAAAAAGGTGTGCAATGATTGATAAATATTAGATTGCTGAATAATGTACTGTCATTGAAGTAGCTGTTTAATAGGATCATGATTTTCCATACCACTGCATGAGGGACTGGCTGACACATAATATATTATTATATTTATGATTAACAATCAAATGATTATTCAGTTAGAAACTAGTTGCTATGAATACAGGTGCCATCATTTGTATTCTTATGAATGGCTTGTATGTTATTCAGTGTTGCTAATGTAAAGTAGCCCTTTATTACCAAACACCAAATTACTAAATTAGGATACAATTAAGTCGTTCACAAACTGTTAAACATTAAACTGTTGGTTACTTTTAAACTAACCTTTATCTGGGAAATGTATGTGAATATTTGATCTGTTAACTGGTTGCTTATGTCAGATTTATTGCGTGACTCGAGCAGAGAAAAGCTGTTGCTATTAAACACTGTTTACTTAATCAACTGAGTCGGTTTAATGGTGAAGGAACACCAAAGACACATAAAAATCTATAAACTACCAAAGACAGAATAAATTCCATAAATACCAAAGCACCACAAGCTCTATAAACACAAAAGACAAACCATAAACACTCCAACATCAATGCCATAAACACCATATGCACCACTGGCCACTGTGGAAGGTCACATTCACCATTGGGTAACGCAAAATCTTAATAATCCTATACAAGTATTCCAGTTGTGTTGATTCCATTGTGTTAAAGTAAAGCTGTACAATATAAAGATGGTGTAATCCTCTTACACTGACTGCATTTCAAGGATGAAAGGATTCCTTTTTCTTTCGAACCCAATATGAGAAATAATACAGAAAATGAAGAAAAGCCAAAGAAATATCTTAAGAAAAATAAATAAATTAAGAAAGAAACAAATACAAGCAGAACAAAAAAGAAAAATATGAAGAAGGTTATAGAAAAACGTGGTAGGGTAAACATGGCTAATAACATAAACATATATATAAAAATGGCTAAATAAATAAATTCATGTAATAAACATAGAAATATTAGAAAAAAAATATAGATAAGAAAGAGAACAACACATGATCAAGAAAACTAACTGAGGGTATAACACAATATATATACAAGCAAGCAAGAAAGAAAGAAAATGGCAAAAAAAAAATTACAAACAATAGAATGTAAATAAAAAAAACTATTTAGAGATAAATAAATTTAACTACAATCAAGATAAACATGATAGATATTAATTTATGCAAAAAAATCTTAAAACTATAGAGACAAAACACAATACAGAAAGAAAGAAAGAAAGAAAGACAGAAAGAAAGAAAGAAAGAAAGAAAGAAAGAAAGAAAAAAAGAAAGAAAATTGTACAGAAGTGAATGGTACAAAAGGACACAAGAAAGAAAAATTACGAATGGTGGGTGATTAAAGGGTGAATAAAAAGAAAGTAAAAATAGAAAGAAAAACAAAAGACAAAACTGGTAGTGAACCACTAAGTGGACAGCAGTCCATCACAGGCCTTCACATGCATTAACACAAAATTATTTTGAAAATGTGCATTGATTATTCAATTGCATTTAAAATGTAATGACTTTATGTAGTGTATGTTGTGTTTACTCTGTTGAACAGTACTACAGATTATATATACATTCTAACAAACTACATGGTAAACACACTCACAAATAGTTAATCCAAAATGACATGGCAGTTTAGTAGCTAAGCCCCTCAGAATAAAAAAATTAACAAGCACTGGGTAAACATGAATAAAGAATCGTGGTCAATAGAATCTGTATTTGATGGTAGACAAAAAAATGTCTTGTCAGTGTCATATTTCTATTGGATCCAGACCTTAACTCATACGTAGCCACTTATGGAGCTAACGGCACAGGAATATAGTTACTGAGCAACAACGGCACACTGCTGATTAAAAAAATAAATAAATAAAAGTCACAGATTGGCTTTACACGGAGGAAACATGGTTATTTTTAAATGAAGGAATATATTGAGGCCACAAGCTAAGCTTCTTGAGAGTTAAGTGGCCACAAAGTACTTTTTTAATTGAATTGTAGGCCACTGGAAGCTAAGCATGGCGATGAATAATATCACACTTTTATTTCAGTATTTGAATGACTCCTGAAGACGAATAAGAGTGACTGTAATGCTATACCCCCTGCCTTGCAATAGAATCTATTAAATGTGTGCATGCATGTGCGTTTTTGTGTTTGTTGAGGTGATTTCTGAGGTGAATGCAGTGTACAGACTGTGGAGATGTTTGAGCAAAGTCCTAGAATTCAATGCAGCTATAGTATACAATTGCACAAAGCTATGAGTACGATCGGCTAATAGAGGTTAGAGAGTTTGACAGAATAAAGCGCCACCTCATCATCTCCTCCCGTTTATATAAAGCAATGAACTTATGCTGCATTCAACGTGGGGTTCCTGGATTTGGACTTGCACAGCATCAGCCCCACTGAGGCCTCCATTGGTCTCCCACATGAATCACATAATAGCATCATGACGCCTTGGATTTAGAAGGCATCAAATCTATAGAGAAATGTGGTAGAACAAAGCGCTGCATCACAGACAGGAATCTCATATAGTGGGAATGAATGGCATTACTAAAGCAAGAAACACAATGAACACAATTCAACAAGAATTCTTTACTGTATCCACAGCATACATCATCTTTAGCAGAATCAGTGATATTAACCCTATAAAATGACCCGGGGTTTTCTGTGCTTTTTTGTGCATTTTTTTCTATGCATTATGTTTTGAATTTAAAATGAATTCAAATTGGGTTTTTTTGCAAATTCTACAGGAAAGAAAAACAAAAATATAAATGGTTCATGAAAAAGATTAATAACTGTTTTGAATTGTTTTGTCTGACCTAATGGTGTCCAGTCATGTCCATTTCTTCTCCTCTATTCACAATTTTGGAATGACCCCAATGAAAAGCTATGAAATGAAGAGGGAAACTATTAGGAATTGAATTGTATTATTGAATACATATTCATGGACAAAGATATATTAAAATGTACATTAGATATTCTAATAGAGTTTAGGGCAGCAGAGAAGGCCTTGCTGGCCCTGATGGCTTGCCACTGCACGGCACACCTCATATTGAAATATAAAGTTGGACTGGTCTTTCACTCTATCGACTCCTTCTACTGTATGTTCACGGAGAGACGTCAAGTCGACATGGCCAGCATGGTCTCTGTAAACAGTGTAAAGTGATGCTTCGGCACTCGAGTTTATAGCGGTTTTGGTTTAGTTCAGGTAATATTTGTAAAATCTATAACACTGGGCAGACTAATCTGTGTTGTTAGAAGCTGATGGTAGTTAGTGTATTAGTAATGTTATTTATTATTGGCTGTTAGGGGCATGATAGAAAGAAATACAGAAAATGACAAAAACTGTAAATGTAAAAAAATAATCCACTGTGAAAAAATAATAAAACAAGAACAATTTGATAGATAAATAAATAAGTGGACAGAGAGCAAAATTAACAAGCATATGATTGGAAAGAAAGAAAGAAAGAAAGAAAGAAAGAAAGAAAGAAAGAAAGAAAGAAAGAAAGAAAGAAAGAAAGAAAGAGAAAACTTGTGGTGTTAACACAGATGAATGGATTGATTTAATAGATGGATGGATTGATAGATGTACATCTAAGATTTTAGACTTCTGATTGGAGTCCCTTAATCCACAAATGCTCAAGCGTATAAATGAGTCAACCTTTACCTATAGCTCTGGATAAAGGCTACTACCAAATGAAACAAATGGAAAGATGGATGAACAGATGGCTGGAAGAAGCAGCACACAAACAAAATACATCAGTAAAACAATTCATAAAGAGAAATGACTGAAAATAATGAGATGGAGGTTTGAAAAAAGACACTGAGAGGCGAAAGATAAATGAAGAAGTGCACACTGCGTACTAATCTCTGTGTTGAGAGGGTAGAGATATACATCATCACGGAGTTATCACTAATGTTAGCCGGTTAGTTTGTTGATAACATTGTACACTGTTGAATGGTTTTATTCCATGTGTAGAATGTGAAGAATGTGTAGAAGATGCCGATACCGATATTTTAGACATTAGACAAGGATAAACAACCTCTTAATCAATACTTAAAATAACATTCTACATATGCTGTTTCTCCATCATTGAACATTTGAAGGCTCTGGCATGGAGAAGCTGGGGTTCAATCTATATGATGTCAGATGTTGAGCAAATTTTTTAGTTGCTCAGGAGCTCCTGGTTCTCCAATTGACTGTATAAAACTGTAGAAAAGCTGCTTTAAGACAATTCTGTAACACATTTAATTAAATTAATTTTCAATTCAAAATGTAGTATAAATGTTCCAAGTGCACGATATAGTAGCACTGATATCCATTTTTTTCTGTTTACATAGCTTAATAGCTTGTAGTTTTTTATTATATATTTTTTTTTAAACCAGCGTACAAACAGTGCTGTGAATGAATGCTCCTTAATGCAGGGTACCCGTTTGGAGGGCATTTCAATTACTGTAATAACAGCGTTCGTATAGTTATAATTTACACCCGAGCATGCTGTTTAGTATAATCACAGTGGGGTGGTTCTCGCAGTCAAGTGGGTCAATGAGAACTTCATTATCCCTGGAACCTGGAAGGTGCATAGACTTAAGCAACAGCAACCCCTGGAGGTGGTTGATTACTTGGCGCAGCCTTTATGTATGTTCCCTCTCTCTCTCTTTCTTTTTAATAAACACAGCTCAGGAGAACACACGGCCTTGACTCAACGTTTTCCCAATTGAAGACAGCGTGAATGATATACGAGCCATTTTTCATTTTACCATGATTTACCAATGCGAGGCAATCGTTTTCATCGGATTATCAGTGTACTGTGAGTCATGTGTGTTTCAATAGCTCATGTTGTGTTGTCATCTTCTGAATGCGTCGCTTAATTTTTTTTTTTACTGCAAGCTCTGCTATAAAGTCACTCCACTCACCTCAGCCTTATAGTCTACCCACTCTCTATACAGTACAGCAGGAAATAGGAGAGTGGACTGTATGTGTCAAGAGTGATGTGATCAAATGTTGAAAAAAAACCCCTTTTTTTTAATAGAATATATTAAGGAATTGTATTATTTGCCATATCTCATATAATAAATCATACAGATGAGATAGTTTTCATTTTCCATATAAATCAATGTGCCTTTAGTGCTTATGCCCTCTGTCACCAGTTAATTTGTTGTTCTTCTTCGGACCGCTTTTGGTTGGTATGAACCACTGCATACCGAGGACACCCCACAAGACTTGCTGTTAGAGATGATCTGAATGGATCCAATCCTCGAGCCATCACAATTTTCTAACAAGTTGCTTATTTAATTACATGCCCATTTTTCCTGCATATAAAACATCTAACACTTATAATACATAACTACTCTATAATAACTGTCTGTTGCCTGATTAAATGATGTGAGTGGTTTGAGTTGGATTGGACTGTATTGGAAGTAGAAGAAAGTAATTCTGTGTCAAAACAGAATTAGTAATACACTGCTATTTCCCCAAATGTGACCCTTTTCCAGCTACTCAGTGTCTTTGTGCATGACTATTTCTGCTGCTGTAAAAAGTGAACCTCCATTTAATTAGCCTGTTACCTGCTGCAGGGATGTCAATGTAGTTTCAGGCAGATAAATCTGAAGGCAAGAAAACTAATTTTAAACCAAAATTGTCTTCAGTTTGTTCTCCTGTTAATCACTTTAGCTTTTAGTCACTAGATGGTAACAGGATTGTTGGTTACATCATGCATAAGTTGGCTAACAGTTTCGACATTTTCCATTTTACTCTTTGAAGGTCTTCCTGATCTCTTGACGCATGCGTGCCGCTCAAAACACCTTGAACGACTCATTGCAGCATCACCGTATGTCATGTCCAACACCTCTGTGGCAGATTTACCTAGTTTGATGCAGATTTTCCCATTTGCTTTTTGTTCTATATTTCTGTCCATGATGAAATAATAGAAGTGGTAATTCTGTAAATCTGCTTTGAAACAATGTCCGTTGTAAAAAAGCCATATAGAAATAAACTTGACTTGACTTGGTAACGCATGTGGTCAAAATAGCACCAGTTAGCACCATTAGCCTTGAAACCTTTTGATACCACCTTGTATATATGTCAGAATGCATTTCAGTAAATGGAAGTTCTTTCCCAGAATGTAGTGTTTCTTCTTTTTTTGCTTTTTCTTGTGGCTGCTTCCATTGCTGCCACTCTTCTCCACCCACTCCACCCTGCCTGCACTCTTTTCTTCACTTCTTTAACACACTCTTCATTACTTTGCACTGTTGACCCCAGGTACCTGAACTCGTCCACCTTCTCCACCTCTTCTCCCTGCAACCGCACCACTCCACTGTCCTCTCTCTATTTCACACACATGTACTCTGTCTTACTACTACTGACATTCATTCCCCTTCTCTTCAGTGCATACCTCCACCTCTCCAGGCTTTTCTCAACCTGCTCCCTGCTCTCACCACAAATCCCAATATCATCCACAAACATTATAGTCCAGGGAGACTCCTGTCTGAAATTGTCCATCAACACCTCCATCACCACTGCAAATGGGAAAGGGCTCAGAGCCGATCCTTGATGCAGTCCAACCTTCACCTTGAACCAGTCTCTCGTTCCTACTGCACACTTCACTGCTGTCACACTGTCCTCATACATGTCCTGCACCACCCTCACATACTTTTCTGACACACCTGACTTCCTCATACAATACCACTGCTCTAAATCCACAAAGCAAATATTGCGTCTGTAGTGCTCTTCCTCTGCATGAAACCATACTGTTGCTTCGAGATGGTCACCTCTATTCTCAGCCTAGTTTACAGTACTCTTTCCTCCCAGAATGATGTGTTTAAGTAAAACAAAAAATAAGTGAATGTTGTATGCCATAATTTTAACTAATACTTTAAAAGGATGGCAATAATTGAGTAATAATTCTACTGTTCTGGCTCTTCACCATAAGCCACAATTCATCATGTCTTTGGCACCTTTTTCTGGCCACAAGCTTCAGAATTGTGAATGTTTCCGAACTTCTGTGTGTGTGTGTGTGTGTGTGTGTGTGTGTGTGTGTGTGTGTGTGTGTGCGCGCACCTTTATAAAAATATTTCAACACTGAAAGGCAGAGCAAAATATACTGGGCGTACAAAAAGGTCAAGGCATTCTGTTGTTCAAAGTTGTTTTAAAAAGCCTTTTTGAACAGTCAGTAGGGAGTAAAAGAGATATCTTTACGTGTTGGAGGGAAATGTGCTGTAAAAAAACATGACCTCTTTCTGTGAAAGTAGGCAGATCTTTGACTGGTCTTAGAAATGAAAAATGATGAGACTATTTTGGAAGTGCTAGACGCGTGGCTCGTGATTGAGACTAAAATTGCATGTATTTGCAATAATAGTTAATCGAGCAGCTTATTGGACGTACAATTCTTCTCATTCGGACTGTTTTGCTATGCTAAAATGTCAGCCCTTCGACATATCTGCGTTTTTTTAAAAACACTTTCCTGATGCCATTTCATTACTCCTCTGTAATTGAAGGTTAACCAACTACATATTACCACTAGAATATTACAGTTAACCTGAAATCAACACCAGTATTAACCTGCTCCTGAAGTCATCGCAGTGTATGATTGTCGAAGGCCTCGCTGACATTTTCCACAGCTGTAATAACTCCTTAGAAGGTACAGACTCATTTCTGTGCTGATGGCTGAAAGTTTCATACATGGGAACACAGCTTTGCATGGAGCCTGTGCTGCAGCCTGGCTGTGTATAAGGAAAAGCCAGCTTTTAGTAAAACTGACTACCGAACACAACCACTTGTCTCTTCCAGTCTTCACCATTCCATTAGCATGCATGGCCATGTCCTTTGCCCTATGGGGACTCTTGACTTCTTTCTGTCTGTCTCTCTCTCTCTCTCTCTCTCTCTCTTTCTCTCTCTCTCTCTCTCTCTCTCTCTTTCTCTCTCTCTCGCTTTGCTTCTTTCACTTTCCCCTTTTGCTGTGTATCCCTCTTGATGCGTACATATATACCTGTATCTGTGTGTATTGCATAATGTTTTTTGTCTATGTATTTAGATTCCACTATCTATCTATCTATCTATCTATCTATCTATCTATCTATCTATCTATCTATCTATCTATCCATCCATCCATTCATCCATCCATTAATCCCTTTGCTCACCCCTTTGCTCATTCCAATTGCTAATCTATGCATATGTTTATCTTTTCATCCAGCCACTTTTTCATTTATTGTCTATCAATACTTTTCATTTACTCATCCAATGATTCCTTTCTCATTTATTCAATTAAGGCATCGGACTTTTCACCTAATGCTCATACACCAATACTATTTACTTTTACACCCATCCATCTATCCAGCAAGCCAGCCATTTTCTCACCTATGCATTCTATAAAATTAATCATCTATATTACAAAAAATGTGTTTATTGCCTTATTCATCTCCCACATTTCAGCAACTGAAATCACCAGAGCTGCACAGGTTCTTGCTGGGATCCTCTTCCACTCATGCATAATGACATCACGGAGCTGCTGGAAGTTCGACACATAGCACTTCTCCACCTTCTGATTGAGGATGCCCCACAGTTGCTTAATAGGGTTGAGGTCTGGAGACATAGCTGACCGCTACATCACCTTCACCATCAGCTTCCTCAGCAAGGCAGTTGCCGTTCGGGAAAGTTTCTGAAGAGTTTCATCATGTTCTGCTGTTCTGTCACAGTACATGCTAGAATCCATGTTTCCCTCAATGAACTGCAGCTACACAGTACCAGCAGCACTTTTGCAGCCCCAGACCATGATGCTACCACCACCATGCTTTACTGTAGGCAAGACACAATTTTCTTGGTACACCCCACACAGCGCATCACCACACATACCAGACAAGTTTATCTTGTACAGGTTGTCTTCAGCAAACCGTTTGCAGGCTTTCTTGTAAACCACCTTCAGAAAGGGCTTCTTTCTGGGATGATGGCTATGCAAACTGACTTGTTGCAACATGAGGCATGTGGTCTGAGCACTGACAAGCAGATCTTCCACTTCAGCAACCTCTAAAGTAATGCTAGCAGCACTCATTTGTCTGTTTTTGAAGCCAGCTTCTGTACCTGAAAGACAGCATGAGGACTCAACTTCTATGATGGACCCTTGCAAGACTTGTTCCGAGTGGAAACAGTCTTGGAGAACGTCTGTATGAATCTGGCCACTGTGCTGTAACTCAGTTTCAGGGGTTACTGAACTTCTGATCTTTGTGAAGAGCAACAATTCAAATTCTCAATTCCTCAAAGAGTTCTTTGCCATGAGTTGCCATGTAGAAGATCCAGTGGTCAGTCTGAGAGAATTGTACTCAAAGCACCACATTTTAACAGCTCTAATACAAAATAAATGAATTTGTATGAACCTGTTAAGCAGACAAAAACATAAACATGGTAAATAGAACATGTGGCTTTGCAGGGTGAAATGCCATACAGCTGTTATCACTTAGGTTGTGACTTTTGTTGCCAGCTATTTTACCAATAATGGTGGGTAATAATAATTGACTACCCTAAAATATCTCCAGCTTTCATTTCTATAGTATTGTTCCTTGTGAAGATATACTAAAATGGTTGCTGAAATGTGAGGGGTGTACTCACTTTTGTGAGATACTGTGCGTGTGTATTTGAATATGATTTTCATGAGTTAACTTGCGATTATTAATAACTTAATCGCACATATTTATCTGTTCTAAATGTGCTTTAAATTAATAAATTCTAATATTTAATATGTTTTAAATCAGTTATGGTGTTTTAAATGACATAAAATGTTTAGGACACCAAAAATAACTTTTTGCTATGTTTCCACACGGACAGTTTAAATTGCTGTATGAGTGCAACATGGCGGATTTTGGTGCTTGATTAAAGTTTTGGTGCATCAGTTAAACAAATGTTTAGTGATTAAATTCATTTTTCAGTAGAGTTTATATTTATAAGGTTTTAATTTCACCTCTTTTATTTTTATTCATTTATATTTTTTATAAAAACGGTCAAAAAGAAATGTGCACTCCATTAGTCAAGCAAAACCTTGCTCATTTACTTATTTACCATTCTTTCATGTCCTAATCCACCAATTTCCTCTATTAATTATCTGTCCTCTTATCCACCTATCCATATATCCACCCACCCCTTTATCCTTCTACTCATTCATCCAAATGTGCCCATTTTCATACAGTACTTATCTATTTATTCCATTTGCTCATGCATCTATCCATATTTCATCCCATCTCCAAGCCTTGCATGCATCCAACGGTTACATTTACTTGTTTGTATATCTTTCTATTCATCTATCTTTCAGTAATTTTTCCATCCACACATCCATGAATCCACCAGTTTCAAATACTTGCCCAGTTTCATTTAATTTCCAATCAACTAATTTACCCTTCATTTTATCACCCATCAATCCAAATATACTGTATTTTTCGGACTATAGGCCGCTACTCTTTTTTCTACGCTTTTCTACGGCTTAAACAACAAAGTGGCTAATTTGTGAATTTTTTCTTGTTTTTTTCCGGTTTCACAAACTCCAAGCCAAAAAACTAAGCGACATAACATTAGACCAATAAAATTTCCGAACGAAAATAAAAAAACGCACCTCCCCTGTGTTCTGAGCTGCACGGCATCGGGAGAAAAGCTTCCACCAGGTGATTTTTAAACGCACAACGATGCCAAAAGATAAACTCCAGAGAGAAATAGTTGTGAAAGGAAGGAGAAAGATAGTGAACAATGACTTTCTTGGTGGGCTACTGTTTAGATACAAGCCGTTGTAGCGCGTTGAGTCTGGGTGAAGGGAGAGCTCCCTAACTCCAGCAACAGAAATCATATAAGCACAGACAGGTTTCCAAAACCCGTGCTTTTCTATTTTTCTTGGCAACAGCATTATGGGTTAGTCAAAGAAACTTAGAAATCAGCATCAGAAAATAATAAGGACATAATCCTCGTCTTGAACACATGCAGTAATACTGAAAAAATGCAGTGGCAGGCTATTCCCAAACCGATATGCTCCTAAAGGAAGCGTAAAATATTTCGCCCGTTACACCGTGTGTAATGTGTCTTTCGTTAAAGCCTGTGTAAAGTACATTAGTGTAGACTTATTAGTGCGGCTCATAGACAGGTGCGGCTTATTTATGTTAAAAATAAAAATATTTGTAAAATTCAGTGGGTGCGGCTTATATATGGGTGCGCTTTATAGTACTTTTATATTTAAAAGTGAAATAGAAATGTTTCTGATATCAGTAGAATGTGTCTAAAACTATCTTTGTGAGTGATTTCTTAGGTCAGGTGACAATTGTAATAGATAAAGGAAACAGCAAGCTGCAAGATTATGTCATCATAGACTTGATCATGCTGTCAAAATGAATGAAATACAATCATCAATTCATTTATTACTCTCATGTCCCTCCCCTCTCTCTCACTCACACACACACACACACACACACACACTTATTAAGTGAGAAACACTTTAGAATATAACATTTAGAACTAGACATTAGAATTTAACAGATACTCAAGAGTGTCATACCAATCTATGAATTTAATTCACCCATATGTGGTTACAGACCCCACATTTTGTTCAGTATTGTCATGATAACTGTGGTAGGTACTAAAAATCCAAGGTTGTTTGAAAGGCATGCTTAGTAATATGTGACCAAAAAAATGTGTCCTTGGATGTTTTTTGGCAGAACACACTGACTAACATTCCTCCTAGGACATCAGAGAAAGCCATGTTTCCAAATATGGGAATAGAAATCTAAAATAGCAAGCTGACAGTACTTGAGGAGGTCAAAGTGCTAGAGACCGTTGCACTATATATGGTATACGTGATGTCTGCCTGCAAGATCTGGGAACAAAGTTTGCCTATGAATTTAAGAGGTCATGAGAGTTGCTAAAAGCCTCTAAGGAAAAGAACTCATCATCTAGGGGCAGACAATAGTGAGGCCTCTCACCTCTGTCTTGCTTAACATCTCAGGAAATACTGTCCCAAGGAAAAAAAAAACTTGTCAGCTATCAAATTGGGTGGCAGTAATGTGAACTGTAGGGTGGCTTTTTATTGCCCCTGCAATTTTTTTCTCTCTCTTTCCCCATGATCTAGCAATCATTATCCGTCTGTCCAGGAGACGGGTGCGAATGACAATTTGTGCTCATTTCAGGATTCAGACTGCCCGCCAGAGCATAAAATGAGCTCATTTTGGGCTGAGAGGAATCAAATGACTGCGGCCACGATAATATCAGTGGGCATCATAATCATTTATTCTTTAGTGTTCAAGAAAACTATACTACTATATGTGTGTATGTGTGCCGATTAAAAACACACACCCACACACACACATATGTGAGTATATATATATATATATATATTTAAAATGCATGTATATACATAGTATGGTTTTGAGTGTTGGCTGAAGAGTTTGTCTTTATTCATGCTCAACAATCTGAAGTGTTAAGATTGCTGCTGTGTAAAAAGATAAGAGGACAGTCAGAGCCCAAACAAAGAGAGAGGAAAGAATGTTTCCCACTTGGCTTTGTTACAAATATCCTGCACCTACTGTAGGTTTGCATTCTGGATCTGTGATTCTCTCTTTCACGACAATGCAAAGCTGCCAAAATGAGGACACGGCTTGCCAAATGGGGTTTTCAGACAACAGTGTGCATCCTAAACCTAATTTCCCGTCATGCCTTACTTTTGTAGTCGTTTGTCAAACACAGCACAAAAGATATAATGCATTTCCTCGCCCAGTAAATAACTGCTTGCAATGACCATGCGTCCTCCTCCCCACTTCTTCAATCATGTGACTGACAGGTGATATACAGTATACCTTGCCTGGATACAGAGATGCCCAGTTTCTATTACCCATGTTGTCCAGTCATTTCCTCCATATCTATTTTCTACCACTCTCAAACGTACTTAGCTGAGATTTGAGCAATTGTGTTCCATTTTCTCCAGTTATTCACACATCGAAATGGTGCATGTGTAGTCTTGCGGCTGATATGCTATCACTTTTAATACAATTGATAAAAGCCAGCGCATTTCCATACGTCGCAGCTCACAGCTGCAGAATAAATCACCTGTCTCAACATTGAGTACGATGCAGTCGTGTTCAATTACATTTTTTTTTCTTGAATTTAAATGCAGATTTGTTGTTGTTGTTGTTGGTCAATTTCAGTCTGTAAACAATCTTGTAGCACATCTGAAATACTATGGAAGGGGATAATTGTTAATAGCATTAAATCCAAAAGACACCAAGTGTCAAAATTCTCTATTACAATAATCCAACAATTTATATTTCCTTTATAGGGGTATATAAAGGTCACAGTCAAATTTGTTGGTATACCTAGAAAATAAATATCATTGATTACTTTATAGTGATGTTTCAAACTATTTGCTTTCTTCACAATTCACTAAAATGAATACTGACAAGCCACATTGCTACTGGGAAAATGTCCTTCAGACAGATGATACAAAACTGGAGCTTTTGGCCAAGGCACATTAGCTGTATGTGTACTGATGCTGCTTTTCTATGGGGTGCCTCGCTCAGTTTGGCAATAGGAGCCTTGAATCTGTGCAGTGCTCAATGAAATCTCAAGACTTCTAAGCCATGCTGGAGCGAAACAGACCGCTTAGCATCAGAAAGCTCCATCTCAGTCACAGCTCATAGGTTTTCCAACACTATAATGACCCAAAACAGCTAAAAGCACCCAAGAATGGCTAAGAACAAAACACTGGACTATTCTAAAGGTTATTATATGAACACTGTGTGGATCTTATTTAACATCTATGAGACAAGTTGAACCAAACAGTCTAGAGAAGGCACTCTAAAAGCTCAACCCTAAATAAGCTGAAACAATTTGCCAGCTTAGATAGATAGATAGATAGATAGATAGATAGATAGATAGATAGATAGATAGATAGATAGATAGATAGATAGATAGTTAGATAGATAGATAGATAGATAGATAGATAATACTAAGAAACAATATAGGTGTTTTTTCTTTATTTTAATTTAATTTTAGTCCATTAACAATCTTGCAGCACATTTAGAATAGTATACAAAAATCTCAAGAAAATCTCAACATTGACTCAAATTGAGGTTAAATCTGTCTTACATACTGTTTATACAATATATGGGCACTATATAGTATTGGGACATTTGACCGTTTCAGCCATATGTGGTTCTTCTGTAAACTGGTACCACAAAGTTGGAGATTTTCCTCCACTTTAGTATTAGAAGTAGAATTAGTAGCAAACCTGTTCCAGTATGACAATACCCCTGTGCACAAAGGCAGCTCCATAAAGTTATGTTTTGCACAGGTTTACGTGAAAGATTCCTGCTATAAAGGTCTGATCTCAAGCCTACTGAACACCTATGGAATGAATTAGAAACTAAATTCACCCCAGAGCCTCTCACCTCACGTAAATCAGTATCTGACTTTACCAACCCCTTTGTGGCTGAATGAGCACGAATCTACCCCAGCACACTCCAAAATATATTGGAACATCTTCCTAAAAGAATAGAGATTAACAGCAACTAAATGCGGGAATGAGGTGTTCAAACAGCCTAGCATTCTTATTATTATTCTCTTATTTGTTTGAATATAATTACATGTAGGGCTGTATAATTACCAAGATTTACCAGCAATGAAAGCTGAGAAAAACTTGTGTATAGAAAGATTTGGTATTCTGAATGCATTTTGTAGCAATGAAAATCTACTTAGAGATCCACATAAAGAGCTATTGTGCTGTGTCTCTACTAATAATACAGTCTTTCTTCCATGATTTAAAGTTCCACGCTTTTTCCTTCCTCTCCCCCGTATCTCTATCTGTAACTGAGGCCCTTTCGCAGCGGCCTCTTCCTCACACAGAGTCAATGGGCCATGGCCTGAGGCTCTATTAGTAGCCAATGAATCTAGACTCCAATCCCCCTTGTAAACAGAGAGTGCTTTAAGTAGACTTTGTGAATACACTCATCATTTTATTGCAGCATAACGGTCTCAGCCATTTAGCACAAGAAGAGCTGTGACTGTAGCCAGCTGGATGCAAATGTGGGGCACACTTCAAATAGATAAAGTAGACCAAGTGATGAGGAGAGTGCTGCAGAAGAAGGAAGGAAGGAAGGAAGGAAGGAAGGAAGGAAGGAAGGTTGAAAGAATTGGACGGGAAACGAGATGACTGAAAACCTCCACTGTTTTGGGAAGATGTTCTTGTGGAAATTTGTGCTCATGCAGCTCAATTTATTGCAAAAGGGTTGAGCTCCAAATCCTGTAAACCATATTTTTATAAAGCTGAGGTAGGATAATTGGCGCATTGTAATGGAACAGGTTTGGGTCAAGCACATATGGCTGGAAAAGTCAGGTGTCCCTCTACTTTTTGCTTTATCATGTGTATTAATGAAACAAACAAACAAACAAACAAACAAAAGAAATCTAATAAATAAAACTCAAAGTATAAATAAATTGGCAAATGTATAAAGTTAACAAATAAATGAATTAATACTTAATACATTTATTATCTAATAAATACTACTAATAAACAATAATATATTGTAAAATCATTATTAGTAATAGGCTTTAAAATGGATTGAATAAATTAAATTGGGATTCATTAGATATATGTAGTTAATTAAATATGTGAATGTGAAAATAGGAGAGAAAGAAAAATCAGGTCTTGAAAGCTATGTGTGAGAAAAGATAAAGTAAAGAGTGGCGAAAATGGGCAGTCATGCTGGTTCTGACACCTGTAAGTAGATGCAGAGTATAGCGGATGTGGCTATAGCAGGAGCTTCTGTTACAGCACACAGTCTTAGTAATGGCAAAATGTTCCGGATGAGATGCTGAGACGCTGAGCGGGGGGCTGCGCTGCTAGATGAGTACTAAATTGACAATCTCGACGCTCTCAGAAATGTCAGAGAGAACTTATTAGCCTGGCAGGCAGCCATCTTCTATAAATAGACGATGGCACATTTTCGTAGGAGCATTATCATTTGCCAACAGATGAACTGAGGACAGGGAAAGAAAATGAAATAGAAGATTGTCTTTAGGAAATAAAACACTATTTGTTTTCATCATTAAAGCAGGGGGCTAAAAAAATTGAAATGAAAAATGAGGCAGGGATCTCATACAGCTTCCAAATCATTCGACTCCTTAACAATGAGTTTGGTACGCCGGAAAGTCATGAAAAGGTCAATGCTGTAATATATGATAGTCAAACAACACAAATCAAATTTAAAGAGGTTACGCATTATTATGGATGGTAGTGAAAGACGGTTACCATTATGAGAACACGATCGTTCTATTAAATCTTAAAAGTGAATTTAAATCTGGCAATTTTGAGAATTAAAATGTAAATGGTCACAGACTGCAGCTCTGTGTAATCGGCGTTGCACTGAATTGAGGTATTTTATCCTTAACAATAGCATGACAGTGAGAAATTTCTATAGGTTTGACATTGTTCCTATCAGAAATCCTACTCATATACTTTATATTAGTTAGCCAGTGACAGCATTGAAGATAACTATTATGACTATAGGAATCATTCCAAGATGTTTCATATTATCTAGTTAGCTATCAAGAGATTATAATTTATTTTTTTTATTATACATAATCCTTGCTAGAAATCTTGTCAGAGTAGTTCTAAGTGGCTGGCAAAAATAGTGAATAATATTAAATACTGATATTATAATAAATATAATATTATTAATTCCTGCAAAAGATAATTTCAGCTTAGTTCATATTTAGATAGTTAGCTAGCAATAGCAGTGATAATTGTAACTAACCATAACTCTATCTAGAAATAGCAGTAAAGAAAAATCACCTTTATCATTTTGACAAAATTCTTGTCCAAAATCTTATCTTAGTTCATAGCTTCTAGTTCTCCAGTGATAACAGTGAATATTATTAGCACTTGTAAGCACAATGCTTACGAATGCTATTTGTTTTGTATATACAGGTAGTCGTCGACTTACAACCACGATTGGACCGACCGACCGGTCGTAACACGATTTAATCATAAGTAGAGTAGGCGATATGTACAGTACTGTGAAATTATGCTGAAGCTGGTACGCACTGTCGTAAACTGCGGCTAGCAATTGTGGTCGTAAAGTCAAAAAGGTCGTAAGTTGCCTAGGTCGTAAGTCGACGACTACCTGTACTTTCAAGTTAATTTCTGCTAGGTAATTAGCTAGCAACAGCAGTGATGCTAACTTTTTTGTTTTTTATTCTTGTCAGTTTAGAATTTTTCTATATATAATTTTCTGTCAGCAGTCCAGCTAGCTAGTCATCTCAGTGAAGATTATTCACTTTTGTAAATGTTAAAATCAGGTTAGTTCATTGAAGCTAGCTAGCTAGTGATTGGAAGGAACACTATTTGACACAGTTCCTGTCAGATATCCTGTCAGATTAATAGTTATTTCAGGTTAGCTAGCTAGCAGTGGCAGTAAAGATTTATGAATGTGCCTCCTCATTATATTAGTACCAGAATTTAAGCCCTTAAAGGGCTGAATGAGCAGAAATCTCCAAAATCACACTCCAAATTCTGGTGGAATATCTCCGAAAGAGTTAACATTTTTAATATAATTACTAATAGGAATATTAGTTAATAGAAGAGCAAGTAGGGTCCCCTGGTGGTCTAGTGGTTAAGATGCAGCGCTCGCACCGCTGCGACCCGGGTTCGATTCCCGCTCAGGGAACCATCCCCAGCCACTTTCAGTGCCGGTCCCAAGCCCGGATAAATTGGGGAGGGTTGCGTTAGGAAGGGCATCCAGCGTAAAAACATGTGCCAAATCAAACGTGCGGAGGATCCGCTGTGGCGACCCCTAACGGGAGAAGCCGAAAGAAAGTTTTAGAAGAGCAAGTAGGGCCTACATGTGGAAAAATAGTATCTTATGGCCAGGAACAATTTTACAGTATGTATTTATACATGCATACGTACATTAATACAGTAAATAAATATTTACAAGTTCATACAAAAAGTTCTACTTGGAAAAAAAATAGTCTATACTGTTGCTAGACAAGAGGTAATTTTTTTAAACATTGTTCCACATTAAAAGAAAAATGTGTTATTCATGTAATATATTTGTATTTACTTACCCAGGAAGGCCCAAGAGGTCTAGTTAACCAGCTATGAATCCGTCCATGTTTGCTCATTTCATTAACATTAAAATGACTTGAAGCTGAAAGTGACTGTTTGTATAATTACTTCAGCCAGGTGTTGCTCTGAGCGAATGGGCCTTCATTATTACCTACCTGGTGTAACTATTCAAAATAACCACCAAACTTGGACGGACAGATGGAACGAGTGTGTATGCCTGAAAGCTATTATATCACACACCGGGATTACAGACTTCATGCATTAAAATTCCTAACCACACACTTCTTTAAAAAAAAAAAAAAACAGTCGCTACAGTCTCTTTAAATAAAACAGCGGAAATAATTCCTAGTTGGACACAGTATCCAGCAGCTGTCTGGTGCCAGCCATCAAACGGCCAATTTATTTAGAAAATAACGTTCACCAAAAAAGTTAGCGCTTAGCCTAAACGCACATAATTTATTTTTATTTTGCTTGTTTCACGTACAGTCTACAGGGTCTTATCATTGATCTGATTGTGGTCTGTAAAAAAAAAAAAAAAAAAACGTTGCTGGTTACTGAAAGAGAACTTTCGCGATGAACTGAATTACGTGAGGAAAAAATAACTGATTGTCTGCACAAACTTGGTCGCTGTGCTGAGATCTTAAGTCGCACCACATGACTCACCGCTTAATTTCTTTTAACCCACGCAAGAACAGCTGAGAATCAGCCTGCATACTAACTTTCTTTTTTCTTTTTATTTGCTTCCTTGCTGAATTGAATCCCTCATTCTACCGCAATGACAGTCATTATCTCGATTTACATTTTATCCTGGCAAGAATAATGGCAATAAATCATCTATGTGTCACTGGCATTGATAATTATGGGGTGAATGGGCCTCAAGGAGGGATTGTCTACGAGAGTTTGATGGTAACAAAAGAGTAAAAGAGAAGGAAAAAAGCTGACAGTGATACATGTGCAAACATGAACAGATACAGATACTGGGAAATGGGTTGTTCTATGAGGCTTACTCAGGTGGAAATAAGGTGTGAGAAACTTGATGGGAGTATGTAAGAAAATATAGGTAGGATGGAAAAAACAAAGAAATCAGCTGCATCTGAATCAGCTTCTTAGTTCAGTGCTTTGGGAGCTGATCAGAGAGTCAATCAGTCAAAATTCAGAAAGTTTTTTTCAGTGTATTGGAATGTTACCTAATAAAAATAAATAGGAATAGCAATATCAATTTAGAGTGTATGGTTATTTATGTGGATGCACCACCAATCATTTACCTACAAGTGACTGGACTACTACTGGTGCACTCGCACTCATGCCATGCGTTTGATTTTTGTCTGGAATCACCCCTAGCTACTGGGGTTGCACAAGTCTTGTCCCAAGAAGTGTTTTTAAGATGTTTTTGGAAGTTGAAAGTTTGAAAAGCATTCAATTTTCCCTTTACTTGAGGTAGGAGATCCAAACCTTTTTCAGCTAAATAAAGACATTGTTCACAAGGGTTGGAACTCAATATGTTTTGCTATAGAGCTCTGACCTCAACCGTATTGAACACATTTGGGATAAATTGGAACGCTGACTGAACCCCAGACCTAATCACCCTACATCAGTAGCTGGCTTTACTAACACCCTTTTGGCTGAATGAGCAAAAAATGCTCAGATTTATAAACTACCAAGTAAGTGTTCTTAATTATTAAAATAAACATTAGTATGCACCATGTCCACTCATATAATGTAACAGAAATGCAAATCAGAAACCTTGTTATTTTCTGTTGGCTTAAAGGACAGATGTTTGCAAATTCACCAAATCGGAAATCACCCACTGTTCACATCTGGCATCCTTTCCATTCAGACAAATGTTTCTTGACACCAGCTCCATCACAAAAAGTCAAAAAGAGATTTTAGATGAGTCATGGCAAAAAAAAACTAGAATTTATGAATACTGCCATTAAATTGTATATGTTGGCATCTCTACGCATTCAATTGTAATTTTTTACTTTTCAGTGAGCACATTTTAATCAATTCGGTGATGAACAACTAAACAATAGACAAAAAAAATGTATCTATTAGCGTCTCTTTAAAGTTCCAGATGGTGCAGTTGTCAAGTGTTCAATCAAAAGATTGTGTTTTAAGATCCTGCTGATACCAAGCTTTGCTTTTCTTTCTGTTTAAACTCCTTGTTAAATAAAGTAAATGAAGTTTAAAACAAAAAACATATATTCTTTAGAAAACACTGTATTAGAGGAAAATGGATCATGTGAAAATATTACGTTTTATCTTTTTAACTTAATAAAAATAAAATACTGCTTCATTTCCATTTATTTGTTCACCCCTTTAGATACTTGCCTAGGTCCAGATCTCAGTTAGAAATACAGACTTGATCGTGTGCCCATGCGAATTACCTCAAGAGCAGCGTGCTCTCGCTCTCTAATATGAAATTAAGGAAATGAAGTCCCCAGCAATTACTCAACCCAAGACTCTGTTTCTGCCTCCTTCCTCAATTAATTATCATGCTATATAAACACGTCCTCAGAGGAAGAAATACCTCCACAGAATGACTTTGATACCCATTTCATTTGCGAAGCTGTTTCTTTCCGCATTACAGAGACACAGATTGTGGAAATCAGAACTGAAACGCTGTGTCTAATCAATACATAATGTTTTTGATAAGATGTAATGTTCAAATCTGGTCATTACATGAGCTGGTGGGGTGGAACAAAACATTATCAAAACATAAGCAATTGCAATTTGAGTGGAACAATTTCAACTCCAGCACTTTGCATTGTGAAATGGACAATCTATCTGGACAAAAAACAGATGCTAGCATTACACTGTTCTCATAACTGCTTCATATAAAATTCTACAGTCAGTAATTTCTAAAGACAAGAAAACCTTTAGAACTTCTTTCCAATCTCAGAGATTGTACAGCCATGATTCATGATTATTTCTCACTTTCTGAAGTATGTAATCAAGCCTAAGGCAGAACAATGTCTAACTTTATATAACTCTATTTATTATATGAATGGTATATTTTAGCATGTAAACCATATTTTTATTGAGCTGCCTTGGTGCACATTGGTATGGTGAAATGGGTTTAGGTGTTCTAAATAAAATTTTATGGGATCACATTCTTAAATCCCAGCACCACCAAGGTGTCACCGCTGGGCCCCTTGAGCAAGGACCATAACCCTTAAGTGTTTAGTTGTATAAATGACATAAATTACACAATGACACACTGAAGCTTATTATTTAAAAAAGATTTTAATTTATAAATGTACATTTGAGTTCTAGGTAAAACTCTGACTCTTTATTCCAATGTTGTTTGCTTCATTTATCTTTTCTCTAAGAAAATCAGTTTAACCTTTTGTCCAGTGTGTGGGAGGAAATCACAAGGATAATGATTGGTGTTAAAGAAATCCCCCCCACCCACATCCAAATTCTCAGAAACACTCCATTTTATAATGCTAATTGTACATTACTGAGGTTAAATTCTTTCATTTACATAACCATGCAGTTCCTTTAGACTTTATTTTATTTCTCCATTTCAAGGTTATATTGTAGTAGTTGTAGATTACAGGTTATTGCACAACATCTGCCACAATATGTTATTACGAGGCATTGTATGCACGTATGCAATATGCACTTAGCCCATCTTCAGGAGCACTATGTAACACCAGAACTGCAAATTACGACTCAACCTAAAGGTCATCTTGAAGTCTGAAGGACTACACCACATGTATCAGGTTTAGCATGAAGTAAAATTCCATATTCATAAGCTGGACAAGAGCTAATTTATTCATAAATCTCTCATTGAAATGAGACTTTTATGACAATCCTGTTAGTTCAGAAACATATTCATATCTACAAAAGCTCCTCAATGTGCATTAATTTACTTTTTAAATGTACTGGCTGGCTTTAGATTGTATTTGTGTATCACTGCTATTTCAATATCAATTACACTGGATTATGTAATCCAATTTTACACAAGATTGTATGTCAAATATTAAGATATATAAGCCTGGATATTCTTTTTTTTTTTAATGGCATGCTGTAAAACCAGGAAATGTTGTATGGTAAACACCATTATCATTTTGTTATGTTGTATCATTTCACTGAGTTTCTTTGCACAGAGTGTTGAAGGAAGCAGTAAGTGTAAATGTGATCAACATTATCAGACATATTTTTGTGTCTTCTCATTTCGCTTGAGTTGCATTTTATAGGGTATTGTGGCAGGCAGTAACTGTACATCAGTTCAACATGACTGGTTATTATTTTGGTATAATTGGTGAATTAGGTCTTGCAGTATATATATATATATATATATACAGTGCCCTCCACAATTATTGGCACCCCTGTTTAAGATGTGATGGTCATGGACTTCTAAAAATTCTCCTTTTTTTTAAAACAACATAGAACCCAAATGCTCTAAAAATTCTCCTTTTTTTTAAAACAACATAGAGCCCAAATGCAAAAAAAAGAGAAAAATCCAACCTTTTATTTAAGTACATTACTTTGGTGGTAAAAAAAAAATCACACATTTAGAAAAAGAAAAAAAACTTGAAATCATGTGTGCCACAATTATTGGCACCCCTAACAATTCCTCTGAAAAGTTAATTTTTTTTTTTATATATATATATTTTTCTGTAGTTGCTAAGGTTGGTCAGGGTATCTAGGGACTTTTAATTAGTAATTCATGATTTCCTGTTACCCCGGGGTATACAGTATATATAAAACAAAAATGTTGATGAAGCTGTATAAGGTTACTCATTCATTTGATAGTCCTTTGCGATTGTTGCTTGTCAGAGTGTACTACATGATCCTCATGTCACACTGTGGGATTCCAGGTGTCAAACTGACACACAAAGGAAAAGACTTGTCTGAAGTTTTATGTAAATAATCTACCACAGGTTCAGACCTGTGTTCTCTTGCATGGTATCTAGCAAACAAAAACAATTTGTAGCATTCATTTTGTTCATGACATGCCTTGATAATAAAAACATCATACAAACACTTATCTGCTTTAGCGCTCCTATTGGTTCATGGCTTGACAGTCGTGGCAGAAGTTGTTTCCAGGAGAAGTTATACTGCTGAAAAAAAGTCTGAAATATTCTAATACTGGCAGAATTTTATTGGAGGAAAAACATTTTTGCGACGACTATTAATCAGCTGTTGGTGAACATGTCAAACCAGTGATCAAAGCTTAGAGATTTTTGCATGGGATTAAATGAAATTGTACAGTGTGCACCTGGATTGCTTCTAAAGCAAGATGTCAGACCAGCCTCAACAGCCTTTGAGAACTTTTTCCTAGATCAGGCATAACATTACGACATTAAAACATTATGACAGTTGAAGTGAATAACATTGATTATCTCTTCATCATGACACCTGTTAGTGGGTATGATATATTAGGCAGGAAGTGAACATTTTGTCCTCAATGTTAATGTGTCAGAAGCAGGAAAAATGGGCGAGCATAAGGATTTGAGGAGTTTGACAAGGGCCAAATTGTGATGTCTAGACGACTGGGTCAGAGCATTTACAAAACTGCAGCTCTTGTGGGATGTTCCTGGTCTGCAGTGATCAGTATCTATCAAAATGGTCCAAGGAAGAAACAGTGGTGAACCAGGGACAGGGTCAAGGGTGGTCAAGACTTACTGATTCAGGTGGGGAGTGAAGGCTGGTCCATGTGGTCCAATACAAATTGCTGAAGAAGTTAATGTTGTTTATGCTCAACAGGTCAGGACTGTTTTGGCAGCAAAACTGGGATTAACACAATATTAAGCAGGTGGTCATGATGTTATGCCTGATTGGTGACCATAATGCTAGACCAGGTCAAAGTATTCACAGAGTATTGTTCTGTTGCCGTGCCAAGCCTTTTTCTTCACTGGTAGTGATTCTAGTTTTGATCTTTGCTTGTACCTGTTTTTTTTTTTCTTTGGATTTGTTTGCCTCGTCTATATTTCTTTGCACCTTGAACTCTGCATATTTCTAGATTTCCATCTTGGATCTGATTGCTTGTTGCCTGCATTTGAATTTGTCTCGACTCACCTGCTGTGACCGAAGATGAGCAGCAAATCTGAAGGTTAGTCACTTTGGTGTGGAAATTTGTGCAGATTTAAATTCAATGCATTTAGAGTTTAGTGCAAAAGTCCTACCACTTCATTATGCTCTGTACGAATAGAATAGATTACAGCTGACCAAGGTTTAAACTGGCTTAAAAGAAACCAAGATTACTAAGGAATAGATATCAAAATTAAGATTGATTTCTATTTAGCATACGTCCTTATCCGGTCCTGAAATTAAAGCTATGCTGCCACCCCCAGCTACCCTGTTGTAAATGAATTATTTTAATTACAACACTGACCTCTCTAAAGCATATCGCAAAGATCAGTAAATAAAAGGGTTACATGCATCACATAATTAAATCTTGTGTGTTTCCATGTGTTAATGAGCATGTCATTTCTTTTTCAGTTTTGTTGGTGGGTCAGTGGAATACACACTGATATTCTCAAATATTCAGCAGTATCACAATTGCATATTAGAACAAACATACAGCAATTCACAGTGATGTTTGTGTGGAACCAATAATAAAATTGTCAAAATATGTTTTTATCTCTTTCATTCAGGCACATTTGTAGTTTGAGCTTGTCTTGAGAAACAAAACAAAAGTCAAGAAAATGTTTTAGATTGTCTAAAAGCTAGAAAAATAGAGATCTGTTATTGTTTTTGAAGAGTAAAGTAAGCAATATGGCTTCTAAATGGTGTCAAAGACAGTGATGGCATTGTGCATTTGTGTAAAAGAGGGGCAAGAGACAGAAAAGACCAGCATTACTTGTTAAGTAATCCCGAGTCCTCGTTATTGCCTTAAGGCTGCAGAGTGAGCTTTTGTTTTCCAGCAATGTCTTCTGCGCTGACAGAATAGCTAATTATAAGCATGCTTAGATTGACTGTGTGAGATCCACAGCATGTAAAAAAGAAATTCTGCCATTTTCCATTTTAGATTGTGCTCTTCTTGTAAAGTATCACAGCCACCTATTTGTGTGAGTTCGTAGCTCAGTGGATAAGATGTTAGCCCTTAGATTGGAAGGTCATAGGTTTGAATCCAAGCACCACCAAGCAGCTACTGCTGGGCCCTTGAGTAAGGCTCTTAAACTTCAATTGCTCAGCTGTGTAACCAAAATAACTGGAGGTTGCTCTGGGTAAGGGTGCCAAATGCTGTAAATGGGCAGAATACTGTAACTTACTTTAGGACTAAATTTATTTCATACATACATTTAAAAAATATTTCGTGAGTAAAATTTGAGGACTGTTTCATCATATATAATGTTATTTTTGGTGTTTTTTTAAGGGTAAGCTAAGGCAATGTTTTGGAAATATTGTGATTTTGTGAATTTTTTCAGAATTTAAATTTGTCAATAGTTTAAAAAAGTCAAATGTTTATTTGCCTGACATTTGTATTATTTATTTTTACTTTACCCCACATTTCACGTGCCCTCTGTCTGAGAAAATGTGTTTAATTTTTGTTCTGGCTTTTATTCCCTAATTTGAACATCTGCCAATTCCCACCCACTAACCAGGTCTCCTCTATCATACGACAGCTACCAACCCACCAACATGTGCTGCCTTCCACACACAAAATCTGTTAAATGTATCTATGCAACCCCCTACCCATGCAGTGCCACATAAAGGGTAACACACTCGGAGAAAAGTGCTTTTTACCCTCTTCTACATAAATAAGCTCACAGACTGGCTAGTGTAACTGCACTGTGATTACTGATAAGAGATCATATATGCCCCTCCCACTTAAAAAAAATAACTAGTTTTTTCTAGGTCTACAATTTAATACCTAACTTAATTTCTAGCAATTGTAAGCATTCTATAGATCTTTAAATATAAATAGGTCAAGTTACAAAGGATTAACCAAAAAAAAAAATCTAAATCTAGGGTTAGATCTAAATCTAAAAACAATGTAAATTATTACTAAATTATTAAAGAGCTACATCTTATTGCCATTTTTACTGTTTTTCAACACTTGGCATTCTTCTTTTCTGAAATCTCACAGCGGATGTGTGTAATAAAAAATTACTGTAATACGCACAACACAATTATAATACATTTAGCACATTTGCACCAGTATTCCACAATTAATTTAATCTTTGCACGTAGTAAAATTTATAAGTAGTAAAGATTACATTTAAAGGGAGAAATCGATATCCTACAAACATAACTGTACTTGAACTTTGTTTTACATCAAAAAACCTCAGCCATGAAACATAGCTGCCCTGGACATTAACTCCTAACACACACATTTTGATTGTACTTAAGTCATAGCCAATTCCAATTACAAAGCTTTGTGGTAACAATGTGGGGAAGACCAACATATGGCTGACAAAGTCTGGCTTCCAAATACATTTATGCATATAGTGTATAATAAGGAAAAATATTAAATAAAATAATAAGGTGCGAAATTTCAGCAATATAGAAATGTCACTATGTGACCTATAGGTACTGTCGTACAGATACTGATAGCACATGCTCCATGGACTAACAAGGCTTTACATTACAACAATAAGGTCATACATGCAATTAGAAACTCGTGTTCTGATGCAAAAAAAAAAGTTGTCTCACCAACGTGTACTGTAAGTGTAGCATATGTGTGTCCTAGATATCATGCTTGCTCAGTCAATTATGTAATGCCTTATCTATTCTTACTACTCGGTGCATGCGACATTGAACATTTCCCCATTCACTGGAGTGTCTTCTCAAGCGCACTGATGCGAAATGTGAAGAAATCAAATTTAATACAGCTACCTGGGCTTGTAATGCAATAAAATAAGTGTTGAGGGTTTTTTTGGTTGTTGTTGTTTTTTTTTATTTAAGTAGTTGAGTTTGAGAAAATAGGTAAGGTAACAAATGCTCTCCACTTCATGTATTTGATCAAAAGTCAGTATAAACTCAGACTCTGTCAGAAATGCCATTTGCATCATATAGATATAGAGTGTCCAGAGTTGGCAAGATCAATTTGCTTTTAGTTGTATTTATTTGCTTTTATTTATATTGAGAAAGTTGCTCATATTCAGACTCAGGTTATGCAGATCCATGTATAGTTTAGATCTTCAAGCTTTACCAGTACTTTAGTATTAGAAGCATCTGAGACAGAGTGTATAGTCCAAAAGTATCTAGATCACAACATTTACAGGCATATTTTTTTCTCTTTTTTAACTGTCAAGTGCAATATAATGCTCACTGTTTAGACATTGACATTTAGTAGCTGAGAGATTAATTCTGGCAAATGTACCGAGAGAAATGACACGTAATTGTGTGGTTTATTGTATGAAGATAAACAACTATACAGAAAAGAAATCTGTAATCAAAAAGGAAAATAGTCAATCAGTGTTTTGTAGATTTGTACATTATGTACATAATGTGTTTTGACTGTAAGAGTTCCAGTTAAAGTAAAGTTATAAATACTAAAATATTGTAAAATTTTGTTTATCCATTTATCCCAGTTTCATTTACTGACAAATAATATGTTACGTTTATAAATATTTAAATTAGTACCTTTTAATGCAATTTGGGGTCTGGTTTCAATTTGCATCACAATTTCAAACACATGGAATAACCACACGGTATCATTCATAAATCCTTGAGCATTTTGAAAAATGTGGCTCTCGTGCAAGCAGAGACAAAATTTCAACAGGAAAGTAAGAAGCAAGAAAGTTTACTCGATATCATACATATTAGTATTAAACCTTAAACATTCATCATTTCACCCTTCTGATTGCATTGTACTGATTCGTATGAATATGCAACCATGACAGCGTGTTGGCTTGCGGAATTCTTTTCCGAAACGGTCTTGCTAAAGAAAAGCAAGAATGTCCCTCTGTGTAATGAGATTCTTTGTATTAAAAGCTGATGAGGGAAAAAAAATCCCTGCTTTTAATGAATACACTCTTTTCTCTTCGGCGGCCGTTTGAAAAAGCTGTGAACTTCACTGTTCGCCTCATGAACTTTTTGCAGAGCTTTCTCTTTTTACTGCTTGCTTGGTTGTCTATTCAGAAGTACAAGCACCCCACACATGCTGAGTTCTAAGTGCTGAAATTCACTCAGCTGCTCGCAGAAAACACATTTCCTCAAAAAAAAAAAACAACAACAAAAACAACAACAACAGAGTGAGAATTACAAACAGCAAGTCATTACAATACAGAAGTACTAGGAACCCAATCAAACATTGGCATCTTCGGTCTCTGCCAAAGATTAAAAATGAGGCCACTGCAAAAGCTTTTACTTTCTGTAGCCTTTGCAAGTGTTAAAGTTTTTAATGACCACTGACTTTCTGTACCCAAGGGAGAGTGCTTTGATATTACTAACTTCAAGAGGGTGATGAGTTCACAAGCTCGAATCAAAGCCCTTAGCCATACTACTTAAGCTCTAAAAATTCTCCCGATTTTCAGAATTTGCTTTGATACCCTAAAATAAGTATCTGTATTCTTAGTTGATGTAGATGTAATACAATAACTGCAGAAGTTTAGCGTTAGACCGATGTATGGGTTGTGTTTGAAATTGAAAAAAATTGTTCCTAGTACTTTCATTGAAAGTACTGTCCCTGTATACCAGGATTCTCCAGCGTTGTGTACACCACATTCCTCTTTTTTGGGAAAAATATTCTTGCAAACCGGCTGGTCAGGCGTGTGTGTGTGGTTTATTAACATGAAACCATGTAATTACATCGCCATAACAACTGTATAATTTGAGGGGGATGCTTGTTTAACACTCATCTTACTAATGAGCTGAACCTGTTGCAAATATGGAAATGTGTTGTTTGCAAATATGGATAGTTGCTCTTAAAATGTCCGATCTGGGTTACTGAATAAAAGTTTGAGGTTTCAAGCCCTGGTATCGCCAAGCAACTGTTACAACTGGCTATTCACTTTCAGCTAGTTTGTACCATTAGTTATTAGCATGATACTTAACATAAAAGAATTGGGAATAAAGCTATAATAGTTAACTTTAGGTAATGTTTGTAGATCCTTTTGGCAAATAAGTGTTTCTTTTACCAAATCATCTATGGGAACTACCATCAGCTTTAAATTTACATAATTAAACGATAGCTAGCATGAAATCTAAATGCTAGCTGTCACAATACATATATGTACATAGTATACATTTTTGATTGCAATGAGGTCTAGGTTTTAATCTTCTTTCTTTCTTTTTTTCTTTCTTTCTTTCTTTCTTTCTTTCTTTCTTTCTTTCTTTCTTTCTTTCTTTATTTTTATTTCATTTTTTCTTTCTTTCTTTTTTTCTTTCTTTCTTTCTTTCTTTCTTTCTTTCTTTCTTTCTTTCTTTCTTTCTGTCTGTCTGTCTGTCTGTCTGTCTTTCTTTCTTCTTTCTTTCTTTCTCTCTTTTTCCTACTTTTCATCAGCCATGAGCAGTATGTGTAATATGTATAGATCTGTTTGTTCTGGTTAGTTGTGTGTTGGGTTAATTTATGTTTTTCCTTATGTAGCACCTTGGCTCTTTGACTGCACTGTACAGTACATTGTTGAAATAATGATGAATTCCACTTGACTTGAATAAACAAAAACACACTTGACTATAAATGAAGTATGCCATAGTGCTGCAAGCCACTTTTGGCAGCAAAGTAAAAATGCTATTTCTGTCTGCAGTCTGTATTTTATATCCCTGAATTTACACATCAGGGTAAAATCAGGCTTAGTTGATCTTGAAAAATGTATGTTTGTATGAGCTATGATAACATGATTTGCATAATATGAATGATGCATAATTTCCACTTAAGCATGTGTGTAACCTGATTCTGAATACAAGGTACTTTCAACCATGTAAATGTTGGCTTAGTTTTTGGATTGATTTTCAATCAGCACTCACATTGACTATAAAAAAAAAAAGCTTATGCTTTTGAGCATAGTGTGTAAATTAGTCAGACTCAACAGACCCTAATTTAGATGTAAACGTCCCCTGTAAGTACTGTACTACATTGACATATACAGTACTGTATCTGCTTAGACCACACAGTGTTAGACTTGATGCAATGTAGAGTGTTAAGCGTTTTTCAAGGTCACCTCCTGTTCCTGTAGCTTGGAGCTGTCACCTCATACAGTGAGGTAGTGCCTTGTAAAATGTACTTGTATAAACTTGGACTCCATGGAAGCCACCCGGCTCATGGGGCAAGTGCACGAGCAGGTTTCTTGTCAGAATATAACAAGTTTTATCGATCTAACAGGAGATAAATTTCAGTTGTTCGCACTTTCAGGTCCAAGTGATGCTTGGGAAGATGACAAAACACTGATAGGAAAAAAAATAGAAGTGTTAAAAGAACTAAAATTCTCAAATTAAAGTACTGTGGTAGAAGATGAAGTGCTTTTTTAAATTATTTCAATCCCTCAGTAGGAAAGTGTAAAATTTACACATTTGTCACATTTGTATATTTTAGATTTGAGGTGTATCTTTTTTCTTTCATTCTTTCAGTACATTTAATCATTTAAAATGATTAAATGTACTGAAAGTATGAAAGAAAAAAGATCCACCTCAAATCTAAAATAAACAAATGTGACAGGAACATTAAGACAGAGACAACATTGTAATATATGTAGACTTTGTATTGTTACAGCCGGCAATTCACTTTCAGCTAGTTTGAATAATCATAATCAAATGCTAGCTAGCATGAAAGCTAAATACTAGCTGTCACAATACAAATATGTACAAAGTTTACACAGATTACAATGTGCTCTAAGTCTTAATCTTCTTGTCACCCGTGTTAAAATATAGATTTATCGAAACACTGGCTTGGTGAAGGATTTTTGCAGTTTCTCGATGAAGTATTTTAAATTGATTGATTGAATGAATAAATAAATAGATGCATAAACAAACAAACAAAACCAACCTACTTTTAGTCTGGGAGAACATGCAGGTGTATTTATATTATACAATATTTTCTACTCACTGCCCCTCCCACCACACACACACACACACACACACACACACACACACACACACACACACACAAATCTTTTTCTTATCAACATTCTTTTAGGTCTACCTGCCAGTCATGTGTGCTGAGGTGTTCCAGGTCATCTTATCCTTCTTTATTTTGGCTTAATGTCATTTTTTGCATCTCCAGATTGCTTTATAGTGGTGTTAACCCCAACTTTGTGTTCCTTTAATAACATGTCTATGTGCTGACCTTCTATATGCTGAATGGCAATCCCTGGCAAAAAGGACACCCTGACACCTATGTTGGAGTTTTAATTTAACAGTAATGTCAAGGTGTCCCATGCGACATTCCTCCTGTAAGCTGTTCTTAAATATTGGGGTTAGGGTTAGGGTTAACGCTAGACAAATCAGACGAGCATCCCACCAATATTATATTGACAAATGGCTCACCGTAACTACACCAAACCTTCATATTTAATTCATAAAACACTCAAACAGTCTTAATACTTTTAGCAAGCCATGTGTCAATCAACTGAAGATCTGCTTAAAACGAGAGGTGCAAAAATGGGGTGTGCAGTACAGTATATGTAGTGCATAGGATGTATGTATTGTATTGCATGTAGTGCATTTATTCTTGTATTTACCCCACTTTTTTGTGAGGGCAAAGGGGGCACAAACCATGCTCTTGCTTACCCCTCAGTAAATGTGCAGCTGCATCCCTGCTTGAAACTCAATATAACATTCTCTGTATGAAAACCGTTCATTTACCATTACCCAGATTTAAACTCACAACATTCAAACATGGCCAGCCCGTACTCCAACTCCCACCACACACTTGCATGTTCACGATCACCCTCATACTAATCAGTCACAACTGTTTCCAATTAAACGCTCAGTATCAAAAAAAACTTTCATTTGTTGAGCTCTGTAGAAAGTGTGCATGCAGTTAATGTTTTATTTTTGTTTGTTTTTTCTGTGTACCAAGCCATTGTTTTATGTTTTAAATTTTGGAGAAGAGAAAAAATGAATAGAATAGAATAGAATAGAATAGAATAGAATAGAAAAGATTTTATTTTCCACATATATGTTACATCATAGTGATCTTTTTTTTTCTTTGCATATCCCAACTTGTTTAAAACCTGAGTTTAAAATGCAGGGTCAGCCATGATTCAGCACCTCTGGAAGCACAGAGGATTAAGGGCCTTGCTCAAGGGCCCAAGAGTGGCAGCTGGGTGATACTAGAGTTTGAACCCACAACTTTATTATCAGCAACTCAGAGCCTTAACCACTGAGTTTCCTTAAGGTTTTTGATCTGTGCTTGGGTTCACAAGAGTGGTGGCTCGGTGGTTAAGGTGCTGGGTTACTGATCATAAGGTTGTGGGTTCAAGCCCTGGCATTGCCAAGTTGCCACTCTTGGACTCTTGAGCAAGTCCCTTAGCCCTCCTGCTGCTATATCACATCAGACCCCAGCTTTTGAGCAAGCTGGGATATATGGGAAAATAACTTTGCTGTAATGTTTATGTGACAAATACATGCTATTCTATGTCCTCATTATTATTATGTTTTTATGTGCAGATCAACCGCCCCATGCTTATTTTAGGTATATAGTATTGGATTACGATTTGGATCCATCTGCCTGTTTGCTGAATAAATGTCATCTTAATTTGCATTTGCATCCATTATCTTCCCCATTACATGACAAGTCGCATGTTCATCAGGACATTCTTTTGTTTCACCATTTTCAATGGTAGTGTAATGCTGACCCATTAGGCCAAATGTATTTGTTGCCTTTCATCTTTTTTTTTACCTAAAGTTTTTAGGTTTCACAAGAGACTAAGTGACACTACAATTGTAAAATCAATTGCAGAAACAAGAAAAACCAAGTTTGAAATAAAAAAAATTAATGAAATAAATGAAGGAATGAGTGTCAAGAAAAACTTCAGGTGTCCTGGATGACACATAGTATGCTAGTGGTGTGAAGAGGAATGATTGATGAGACCATAACAACAAATAGAGTAAAGAATGTGGAACATGAACTAAAAAAAGTAATAATCAGAACTGCTCTGCTCTGGACTTGATACGCTAAGCCCTGCATGGTGGATTGGCACAGGTGGTACTGGGATCGACCATCAACATGTGCCAGCACTCTGACAGAAGGTCACCTTATTAGGGGAAACAGGCGGGACAGATGGGAGGAACCTTCCTCTGGAGTCATCTGGACCAGAAACATCCAGCAACAGCACAAATATGGAGCAGCTGATTGAACTGTTGAACTCACACTGGGTACCATGTGACTCAGAATATCATGTAGATTTTATAGCAATTGGAACTAAAAGATATTTTTTATATTTTATATTAAAAATGTTCATAGTATCCATTATAAAGGCCTTGCCATGATCAGGAATTCTGCTGGTGGCAGGTGTGCATGAACAGATGGGGGGAATAAATAAGAGATGGAGGGAGTTTAACAAGGAATGAAATCAGCTTTTCGTTGTTGTTTAAATTATTATCATATACCATCTTTTAGGTTTGAATGCATTTTGTACAACTGAAGTAGTTAACATGGCTTTGGGTCATGTTTTTACTGCAGCTCCAAACTAATACAGAAATATAGAATTTAAAAAAACCATCCAGATGGCACTTTTTTTTACCAATAAAATAATTTTCCTGAAATTCTTTGTATCAGCTGAAATGATAGTTGTGATCTTGTTATAGAAATTACTTTAAACCTTTCAGCTGCTTTAAGTCTGTTTTTACTGTTTCTTTCACACAAATAAATATTGTTAAAAATTATTTAATAGTATAACATAATCAAAATTGGCAGAATGAAAAAAAAATGTTTCTGGTTTCTAATAAATGTAAAATTTAATCCAACTAATCCAAATATTTTTTGCAGGATTTGATATCTAGAATGTTTCAGCCATTATACTATATATCATTTTTTGCTGGTATTGGATAGTAGGCAGAGGTGGACAAAGTGCACAAACCATGTACTTAAATTAAAGTAGAGATTCACTCTTTTTCTGTTCCTTTTAAACTTTCACTTGAGTAGAAGTACAAAAGTATTCGCCTTAAAATGTACTTAAGTTTCTAATGTTTTATTATGGCTATAATGTTCATATTGTAATTTTTGTCATAAGACTCTTTGCTTAATCAACTCAGATTATGTAAAAAAAAACTTTGTTAATCTCAGCACAACAATCTATTAATAGAATTATATTAAGGAGTAAAACATTGTTTGGTATCTATTCAAATGATCATAATCACCTTTAGCACCAAATGAAATAATCAGGCAGATTTGGTATAAGGTTATTTGTACTGTATTATTCTTCTCATAATGTTCTGCTTGCTGTTGAACTGATGTTGAACTGCATGTTGGTGATAAGTAGATGCCACCAAGCGGCAGTCAAAACAAGTTTAAAACAGAACGTGTGCTCGACCCTGATTGGTGTCTTGCTGCGTGTTTGACCAGTTACATTTTTATCCACATATATAAAAAGAAACAACTGATTTTGCAAGATATAGTTAAGTAAAATGTAACATATTTGACATTGAAATGCAGTGAAGTTCAAGTAAAAGTCTCCCCAAATGGAAATACTTCAGTAAATTACAGATACGTAAAAAAAAAACTACTTAAGTACAATAACGAATTTGATTACTGTTTTAATTTATTAATTAAATTACTGTCCACCACTGGTACTAAGTATTTGGGCTGCTGTAATAACTAGTAAATATTAGAATATAGTAGATTTGTAGGTTTGTATGTTATTTAAACTATTTTAATATTTAGAATAAAAAAAAATCACTGATTTTCGCTTTGCATCATTCCTAAGGTTCTTTGCATCGTAAAGGTAAAGAGGCTTTAAACTTGTTACATGAACTTTACAGCTCAGTGAAATTCTGTCTCCATATATCCTAGTGATGTTAGGAATCTGGGGTCAGAGAACAGGGTCAGCCATGATACAGTGCCCCTTGAGAACAAATGGTAAAGGGCCTTGCTCAAGAGCCCAAGAGTGGCAGCTTGAAAATACTGGGGCTTGGACCCTTGGCCTTCCAATTAGTAACCACTGAGCTCCCAATGGTCATGCTGCATGTATCAAAGACAGTTTTTGTTTGGGATAATTTTCACTGTAGAATATCAGTCTCATCTCAGAAAATATAATAGAGTCACAAAGTACATTCTTTACCCATTGACGTATGTATAAAAAAGATTTGGTGGTACAGCAAATGATTTAAAAGCCTGAACATGATTGAGATGTGAGTGAGCGATTGAGGGAGAGAGGGATCGTGTATGAGAACGAGTAGCTGTATTGCACTCAATGTGATGTGTTTAAGTGATATATGGTTTGGAGAAGGAGAGGGAGAAATCACGGGTGTCAGGGCATAACACTCAAATAAACACAATGCAAGATGACAGTTTCTCCATCACTAACAGCCCTGTCTTGTGTTGTTTTGTTTTGTCTCACTTGTTGCTTTAAAAATCAACAGCAATGTCTGGGGTGAAGAATAGTTATGATTAGAAGTGTGGAATTATGGGGTTTGGGTCCAGCAGACGCCACTTGCCCTTGAAATGACCTGCTTTATTTTGTTCCCCTGTAAAAAAAAACAAAAAAGCAGACCAAAAAACAAACGGCACAATAACGTCGGCTCGAGCTAGTAATTACTCCTGCTGTGAATTCTAAACATTTGGCTCCTCTCTATGTGCGCCGATTGTCGTACGCCAGAAGCCGATGCCATTTTTTTCTCGCCTTCCAGCTTTTTTTTCCTTCATTTATTTATTTCCCCCATCCCCTTGAGCGAGGACCTGTCAAAATTTCCATTACGCCAAATTGTCGTAAATTATGATCATTTTAGATAAGCATCAACTAAATTTACTGGGGACGGATTAAAAAGAGAGATGCCAAAATTACTGTCATTTTCAGGAGACGTGCACTTGTGGCTTTTCCCATTGGTTCAATGTTGAGGAACAGATGAGCATGAGAGCGTCAATCCGGAGAGACATCTCACCCGAGAGCCGAACAAAGTGCTGAGGGATTTTTTTTTTTTTTACAAACCCTAATGTGCTTTCACAGAATATCCAAGGAAAAACATCATTAGGGATGTGAGTATTTTAAATGAGTCTCACAGCAAGCTTGGACAAACTAGCAAGTTTAGTTATAATCAAAGCCATAATCATATGGCAAAATCCTTGTAAAAACAAAATAAGTAAAAAAAACAATTTTCCTTTTAACAGTCTTTGCTGTGCCTCACGGCAGGAAGCATTTGAATACTAAAACTGTGTATTTCTATTTGTCTTAGTTCTAGACACTTTCTGTTTATAATCAAGACAATACTAATTTTGCTACTCTATGTTTGCTCTGTGGACAAAATATCTTGAAACAAATTAAAGCAATGTAATTAGGTCCATTCTCAGTAACATATAACTCACGTGATGAAATTTGACTATGACCAGTTCCCTTAAATACAATCCTGGGATCCAGGAACCATAGCCAGTGGGTCAGCAATTTTTTGTATTTTCTCCTACATTTGTGCACCTGACTAATCCCTTATACAACAACTTCAAACTAACAAGAAGTAAAAAAAGAAACAAACTCTGAAGCAACCATGTCTTTATTAACTGCTGCCCTCTTCCACATACATAAACCCACATACATTACACATACACATTCAGTGCATTATCATGACTGACCAGATTCACTTTGATTGGCAAGATTAATGCCAATATTTTCTCTCTTGCCTACTAGTCTTCTATGGCTAGGACATTATCAAGATATATCCTTGCAAGTGTCAGAGTTATGCCTAGAGCCACAAGCATACAGTTCTTGCATGTCACATGACCTAGTCACATGTCAATGATTACTCACACCACTTCCTTATTTCCCTTCATTAGCACATATATCCAAAGTCATTATCACTCTAATACATTTTTGTTTGAAAATGTATATTTTTCTTACTGGCCTTTCATCCAAACTGAGACAGTGTTTTTATTTACTGAAAACATTTTTGAAATTGCTCTTCAAAGTGGATATATTTGTTTTCGCATTACAGTGTGGACTGTGAAAATGGAGACTTTAGAAAATGATTACACATTTTTTGTCATCTAGTGCTTTTCACAATGCACATTGTTTCAAAGCAGCTTTACAGAATGTAGGAATTATAGAACAAAATTCACTTCAAAATTAAAAATTCAAGGTCACTGGAATACCTTGCAAACTCCACAGCTTGAGTGCAAATCAAAGCAGTATTTCATGAAATAAATAAGAGCTAAGTCAACCCAGCCATTATGGTTGCACAAGCCAGTGCACTCTAAGTGCCGTTTCCAAGCCCGGATAAGTAAGGAGTGTTGCGTTATGAAAGGCATCCAGCGAAAAACATGTGCCAAATCAAATACGCAGATCACAAACCAAAATTCATACCGGAACAGTTGAGGCCCGGGTTACCAACGACCACCACAGGTATTGTTAGGCAAAGAGAAAGTGTAGGTGAGTGGATGTTAGAAGGAGTGGAAGAAGGTGTACCTAGGAATTATATATTTGTGATTGGCGCAGATTTCAATGGGCATGTAGGTGAAGACAGAGGGGATAGGGAGGTGATGGGTAGGTATGGCTTTAGGGAGAGGAATGTGAAAGGGCAGATGGTGGTAGATTTTGCTTAAAGGATGGAAATGGCAGTGGTAAATATATATTTTGAGAAGGGGGAGGAGAAACCTATATAGGAGAAGAAACCTGAAAGAGATTGGAGACTGTAAGGAGTTGGCAGGGGACAGTGTAGCTAGACAGCATCTGATGGTTGTCTGTAGGATGGCATTGAAGGTGAAGAAAAGGACTAAAAAAAGAATGAGATGGTGGAAACTGAAGTAGGAAGACTATAGTCCAAGATTCAAGGAAGAGGTCAGACAGGGGCTCGTTGGTGTTGAAGATGATTGGGCAACTACTGCAGCAGTGATATGGGAGACAGCTCGAAAGGTACTTGGTTTGACATCTGAAAATAGAAAAGAAGAGAAAGAGACATGGTGGTGGAATGAGAAAGTGCAGAAAAGAATACGAGGTTGGGGCGAAACAGAATTGGGATAGACAGAGTGATGAGAAGTAGGCAGGAGTACAAGGAGATGCGGCAGCAGGTGAAGAGGGATGTGGCGAAAGCCAAGGAAAAGGCATATGAGGAGCTGTATGTGAAGTTGGATGCTAAGGAGGCAGAGTGACCGAGCTGGGAAGGATGTGCTGCAAGTTAGAGCAATAAAGAATGGAAATCTTGACTGGTAAGAAGAGTGTGTTGAGAAGATGGAGGAAGTATTTTAAGCAGCTGACGAATAAGGAAAACGAGAGAGAGAAGGTTGAATGGTGTGGAGATGGTGAAGCAGGCAGTGGATAGTATTGGTAAGGAGGAAGTGAGAGCAGCGATTAAGAGGAGGAAGATTGGAAAGTCAGTGGGACCAGATGACATACCTGTAGAAACATGGGGATGTTGAGAAGAGATGGCAGTGGAGTTTTTAACCAGATTGTTTAACAAAATTCTGAAAGGTGAGAGAATGTCTAAGGAATGGAGAAGGTAGTGTGCTGGTACAGGTTTTTAAGAATAAGGAAGATATGCAGACCTGCAGTAACTACAGGGGAAATAAAGTTGATCAGTCACACCATGAAGTTATGGGAAAGAGAAGTGGAAGCCAAGCTGAGAGAAAAGGTGACCATCTGTGAGCAACAGTATGGTTTCATGCAGCGGAAGAGCACCACAGATGCAATGTTTGCTTAGAGAATGTTGATGGAGAAGTATAGAGAAGGTCAGAAGGAGTTGTGTGTTTGTGGATTTAGAGAAAGTGTACGTCAGAGTGCCGAGAGAGGAGTTGTGGTACTGTATGAGGACAGCAGTGAATTGTGCAGTAGGAACGACAGATTGGTTTCAGGTGGAGAGTGTGTTAGATAAGTGAAGAAAAAAGTGCAGGCAGGGTGGAGTGGGTGGAGAAGAGTGGCAGGAGTGATTTGTGATAGAAGAGTATCTGTAACAGTAAAAGAGAAAGTTTATAGGACTGTGATGAGACCTGCGATGTTGTATGGTTTAGAAATGGTGCCATTGAATTAGAGACAGTAGGTGGAGCTGGAGGTAGCAGAGCTGAAGATGTTGAGTATTTTATTTGGCGTAACAACGACGGACAAGATTAGAAATAATTTTTTTAGAGTGACTGCGCATGTAGGACATTTTGGAGACAAGGTGAGGGAGGCGAGATTGAGATGGTTTGGAGACATGGGGTATATTAGAAGGACAATGCTGAGGATGGAGCCACCAGGAAGGAGAAAAATAGGAAGACCAAGGAGGAGGTTTAGGAATGTGGTTAATTTGAATGTATATGTATATATGTGTAATACATAATATGCTTAAGAGATGATATAATTTAACAGTCACATATTGTGTTACCCACGCTTCTAAAGTTTAGATAAGTAAATAACCACAGAGTAGGTTGTTTTTACCTGGTGCTTCATAATATCCACCACTTTGGCTCCTTTTCAAATGAGATCTAAGTAAGAGGTTGGATGTTGTGAGTAAAAAAGTTTTTGTAACTCCATCGCAGTTACAAAAGCTCCAACGATTAGCTTTGCAAAAAGACCAATTCATACAGTGAATAATACAGAACAATTCCATTCAAAACGTTTTAAAGCACAGAACTGAGGAGGTGGTAGCTTAGTGGTTAAGACATTGGACTTTGTATCTTAAGGTCATGAGTTTAAATCCCAGCAAACACCAATTTGTCCTTCCTGGGCCCTAAACAAGGTCTTTAACCCCACAGCTGCTCAGTTGTGAATGAGATGGATGTAAGTCGCTTTGGATAAAGGCATCTGCCAAATGCTGTAACTGTAATAACTGTAACTCGAGAAACCTGAAGAAGACAATTCTGTCAAATGAATTCATGAACAACTTTTTATAAACGGCACCTTATGACCACTGGGGAAAAAAAAAAATCATACACCGCATTCTTTCCATAAACCCCAAGCCATTGCAAGCGATTGCAAGTTTCAAATGAGGTACGTCACAGAGTAAACAAGAGGTCAGTTTGTGAAGGTGATGGCTAATTGGGATGATTTATCACTACACACTGGCCAACTTTGACAACTACATGCCTTCCCCCTACACCGTTCATTACTGTTATCTGCGACAAGGGAGCGAAGTAGGCTATCTAATCGGAGAATGCAGGAAGGAAAATGGATAAACAGGGTCCTTTCTGTTTTTTACTCATAAGGAGGGGCTTGAAAATCAAAAATAGGTCTCGGCTCACCATGAGCACAAAGAAAAAAATGTGTTCAAGTTTTGCAGTTATTCACTGAGGGTAGACAGAGGCACTTATAATTTTTGTGTGCATGTGAAATATTTCTGACATCTTAAACATTGCTTTTAAGGCATTAAGGCATTTCAGCAAAAAAAAAGGGCTGAGGGGGGGGACAAAGCTGTGATACACTTGAATGAGCTTTCTGAAAGCAAATTTTGTGAAGAACTCGGTGCTAATGAAAAGCTATTGTAGTATTAAGGCCCAGAAAGCTTTTAATGTCAGTCATTTGTCCCATTACTGAGCATTTAATTAAGTTTGTCTAGTGGCTTGAAGATGGTGTGGAGACGAGGCCTGAAGTCCAATAGCAAGGTTAGTTTACACCGTGTGCTTGATCTTGCGATAAGCCTCAGATATGCTGACGTTCCCTTGTACACTGTAATTTGTCAGTAAATAAATAGAATTTACTCGGCCGGGAGTGTGAAAGGAAAAGTGGACAAATCTGTGATCCGTGTAGAAAGTAAACTGGCCGGGCTGCAATTATACTGTACGTAGGTTCATCTTGACGTTTCACCTTAAAAGCATTTTGGACCATCAGGCCTTTTCAAATTGGTGCCCAATTTAAAGTGAAACAGGGTTCAGTGACAGTTGTGAACCAAACTCGAATAAGCTGCTTTTTAAACTTAGATCTTTGCCGTACTTTCCAAAGTCTTATGAAAAATGTTGAAGGTTAACTTTCCACACCAAAACATCTATTTGTGATGTGTAGAAGATAAAGGTGCTTTTTTTGTCACTTCACAGCAGAATAAAATTATTTCTTCACATATACCAGTGATGTTAAGATGCTGAGGTCAGAGCTTATTGTTAGCCAAGATACAGCGCCCCCTTGAGCAGAGAGGACTAAGTGCCTTGTTTAAGGACCCAAGAGTGCCATGTACCACAAACTGCTGCTGAACAGTAGTCTGAACTAAATGGACAAAATTAGTGTTACACCTGACTTTTCCAGTCATATGTGTTTTTTCTACTGAAGATGTATTTGATTGTTGTAGTTATTAAATATTCACAATGAGACCACTGTGTGCAAAGCCAGCTTCATGAAGATATGGTTTGCATTGTTTGAAGTGGAAGACCTTGAGTGGCCTGCTATAAATCTCTGACCTCAACCTTACTGAACATCTTTTTGATTAATTGGAATGCTGACTGCACCCCACGCTTCCTTACCTCACCAGACTTACTAACACCCTTGTGAGTGAATGAGCACAAATCTCCACAAGCACATTACAAAGTGTAGTGAAACATCTTCCCAGAAGAGTGGAGGTCTGTAGAACAGCAAATGGTGAAGAAATGTGAAATGGGATGTTCAAAAAACATGTAAAAATTTTTGTCTATATAGTCTATATTCTGGCTGCATAACAATATCAGACAGTGCTGGACTTATTGCTGCTCGCCCGAGCTGATATTTACATATTACATTTATAGCTGTCAGAGATCCACCAGCCTCGTCTATTCTCAACACTCCGCCTGCACGGAGTGAGTCTCCCTCATACTAAATACCGGCACCTAACACTTATCAGCCCAGGGCCTACTTAAAGCCCCTCTACCTTCCTTCCGTGTCCGTTCTCTTAGATTATGCTGGCAGAACACCCAAGGACTCATCTCTACCTTCCTACATGACTTCCTGGTTTCTAGTGACTTTCCAATTTCGGACTCTAACTCCTGCCTTCCCGATCACCATTTGGATATTAACCCCGAACTTTACCCAGGTTTGGTTTTGTGCTGTTCTACTTCATTAAACTCGTAAAACAGACTTTGGTTTCCAACTGTGTTTGTCAGCCTGACAATAGCATTAGTCAGATGCCCCTATCCAGAAGTCTTTTAATATTTGTATCAATAATGACATCCTGATACTGGCTCACTAGGTCAGGAACTAAGAATAACCTCAATCTGAAAAGTCTCTGTTGGGAGGGAATATAGTTAGTAGGGCACACAATATTTAAGTAATCATTTAAGTACTTCATGAATTGGTAGGTCTTTAAACGTTGTTTGAAGGCTGGCAGTAACTGATCATCATTTAGGTCCTAGAACAGAGAAGAGTTTTGAGCCATGTCTTCCTTGTACTGTAAGATAATAGGAGCAGTCTAACAGTGGATCTGAGGAAGCTTGGTACAGCACATATGTGTTCTGTAGTGAATGCTGATCAGTTTTTGCAAAGTGACAGAAAAACTGGAAAGTTGATAGTAAATCTCGATATCATGCAGGTGTGTGGAGAATCACAATTAACTAAAACACTCCTGTTTTACTGAAATTCCACCCTTTGTGCACAAATTCTGCAAAAACACTTAATTCAATAGTTATATCTGATGCATGTCTGATGTTACTCAACTTTAAATAAGACCATGCATCCTGAAGGCTTATTCTCAAAGGCAATCAAGAAGAAAACTTTGCTTGAAGTTACATCAGCCAGGCAGTTTGCGAAATCTAAAAAGACTCGGCTGTTGTATAGAAATTCTACCCTTTTTAGGGTATACTTTTCTTCACCATGTTAACGATAGCAATGGGAAATACCACATGTTTCTTTTCATTCCAATACAGGTAGTCGTCGACTTACGACCACAATTGGGACCAACAAACAGAGGTGGCAAAAGTACACACATCCTTTACTTAAGTAGAAGTATAAATACTTATGTTTTAAAATACTCAGGTAAAAGTTGAAGTACTGATTAAACTTTTTTACTTAAGTGAAAGTAAATAAGTCTTGGCTCTGACATGTACTTAAGTAAAAAGTAGTTAATACTTCTACCTGTTTTAGCTGTTAACTAGATAGATAGATAGATAGATAGATAGATAGATAGATAGATAGATAGATAGATAGATAGATAGATAGATAGAACTTTATTGTCATTGAATAGTAAAGGTACACAACAACAAAATGCAGTTTGGCATCTACCAGAAATGCAAAAAGTAGAAATCGTGCAAATAGTGCAGATAAATATGTATCATATGTACAGCATGTTATATATATGTAAGCATATGTACAGTAATTAAATATAAAAGCTATAACAGTGCAGAGACTAGTGGACATCATTAAGAGCCTTTGCTATGTTACCGCACGGACAGTTAATGAGGTGATACCGGAGATAGCTTCGTAAACTAGTCTAAATCTGTGGTGAGTGAGAGACAGGACTTTATACACCAGTGAATTGAATGATAGGAAATCGGTTGTTCGGCTGAAATCGGCACGCAGTGAAAATAAAAAAGTTTTGAAAATGTAAGAAGTAAAAAGTACAGATATTTGTGTGAAAATGTAATGAGTAAAAGTAAAAAGTTGTCTGAAAAATAAATAGTAAAGTACTGATACCACCAAAATCTACTTAAGTACAGTAACGAATAGTACTTTGTTACTTCCCACCTCTTCCGACAAATCGGTCATAACACGATTTGGTCGTAAGTAGAGTAGGGTATATATGAACAGTACTGTGAAATGATGCCGGAAGCTGGGACGCACTGTCATACGCGGCGGCTAGCGGGGTTGCCACGGCGTATGACACTCGTAACACAATTTGGTCGTAAGTAGAGTAGGCTATATGTACAGTACTGTGAAATTATTCCAGACCTGTATTAATACCAATATCCGAGATTGATAACAATAGCGATATCTATAACAAAAAAAATTGCTTTTAAATTAAATATTTAATGTTAATGAAATATTAAATAAATAATATTAAAGACTACAATGGACTGGAAATCTATTTCATTATTTTTTACTATTTATTGAATATAATTGAAAAATAGCTGTCACATCATGTTTCTCCATTACTTTATAGGTTTTTTGTGAACACAAGAATGTAATTTTTTTCCATTGAGCTTTTTTTTTTTTTTTTTTTTTTTTTTTTTTGTGTTTTTTAAATTTTTTTTTTTTTTTTGGACTGTATATGAAGTGATCTCGAGATTTATGACTGAGTGACCGTATGCTTTCGCCATTGTTAGTTTATACAGCAAAAAAGAAATAATTCCTATTCATCAAAGTATGCAGGAATGTTTTGGGTTAAGGCTTTGGGTTACTGATTGAAAGGAAGGGGGTTTAAGCCCTGGTATCGCCAAGCTGCCTCTCTTGAGCAAAGACCTTGTGTGCTCCAGGGGAGCTGTATCATGGCTGACAGCGCACTCTGACCCCAGCTTTCTACATCGCTGAGATAACCAAATAAAGACTTTCACTGTTCTGTTGTGCATGTGACAAAAATAAAACACCTTTATTTTCTTCTTCTTTCTTAAGTAATAATAATCACATGTAGGATAGATATTTTAAAGTGAGTATAGTGCCTTTCCATATTACACTGGTATCAAATGTATCGATATTTTAGAACAAGGATGCCCAAACTCGGCACATGGGCTAAAGTTAGGCCCTATTGACCTTTGATTTAGCTTGCCATGCCATATATGAGAAGAGAGAAATGTGTGTTGGGACCAGCAAAGGCTGGGGTTGGTTTCCTGACCGGGGATCTAACCCAGGCCCCAGCGTTGAGAGCGCCACATCCTAACCACTAGAACACCAGGGAACCTTATAAAATCATAAATGAGGTGAAGTATGTCAACGTTGATTTTATTATAATCCAGTTTGGGATAATGCAAAATTTTTGCCAACAGCCACAGTGGCAAACTCGGTCAATGCTAATCAACATGACAGCATATATCTATAAGTTACTTAAGTTACAATTCCAATCCAGAAATAATGTCACTCTGTTGTGCTTAAATAATGAAATGAACTTGCTCATTCAATGTGTGTCCTTCACATGGGCTACTGGTTGCGTTTTTTAGCTCACTCACCTTGCATTATCTTCGTTAATTACAATTGCCATGTGCCCAGAGCCTTTGAAATAGAATTACCTTGAGAAAGTTATTTATTCAGAAGCATTGATATTCCAGGCAGAAGCCTACCTGGTTTCTGAGCTTCTGACAGCCTCTTATCTCTGCTGGTTCATCAACAGGTGTTCGCTGTCAGCATGGCACGATCTAAATGCAGGGCGCGACTTTCACACACCGAACTCCGTTTACTCAAATAGATTAAAAAGTGTATGTTGGGACAGCAAAGTAAAGTGTAACTCCTATATAACCACAAGAAAAAAATAAACTTTCTTTTAGCAATAATGAATTCAAGGAAAATACCTGGATGCTTGAAGCCTGCAAGGGGTTGAAATCAAGCCTGGAAATCTTCCACACATACAGGGTTTGCAAGTTGATGCAAACCAATTTGAAAGCATTCCAATGCATGATTGGGAAACTACCCATAAGGCGGTTTATTCGATAGGATTAATTATGGCGACTGTCACGTCCCAGCAGGCTGCCATTTTATTTCGAGGAGACAAGCACTTGAGGGAAATACTTTTCGACTGTGCAGATGCTTTAGAAATTCCATTTTCTACAAAATAAATAAATAAGAAGTACTTCAGATTTATAGAGAACATCTATTTATTGTTTGTGGAACTGCTTCGTGACATTGCTCAGAGACAAACAAAAACCCAATGAAATTAAATGAAGAGACAATTCCCAGGTTAAAAAATATTTGGAATTATCATGTCAAGCTAAGAATGCTGCCATTTCCCCTCTTAGAAAAATGGCTAATTTTGAATTCCAAATTCTTTCCAGTATGGTGTGTGTTTATACTGTAGACTAATTAAACAATACATTAGCAAGCTGCTGTTATGTTTCAGCTGATCATATAGTATGTAAAAATATACTTCATGATCAATATTTCTTACTGGATGAAACCAATAACACCAGACACTGCACTGAAGGGAAATGTTGAGTCATTTGTGACTACACATTAAATAACACTTTATTTATTCTCATACTGTAGAATTGTGAATTTAGAACAGCAAAAATACCTGTTAATGTCAACTGAGTATGTTTTTAATGAATCCTGTGTTGAACGTGACTACTCGAACGTCGGGTCATTTTTTCCAACCTGGAGAAACCTCTCAGACACACTGCTGTAGACATTACATCATCCTTTAAGGAAGGCTGCTCATTGAGCTATAAAAACGGTTCTGTTGAATTGACACAAGCATCCATGTTGTGCACTATCATTTTCAGAATCACTCGTCCACATGAGTGTGTAACAGCTGCAAAGGTGATATGAGCAGGAAGGAAGAAAAGAGCTCTCCTGTAAAACACACCACAGGACACCTTGTGTTTGGGGCAACAGATAAACACCTCTTAATGCTATGTTACACTCTAGAGAGAGTTTTATATATATTATTATATATTTTATATATATCAGTGGTCCGAAACCTTTTTTGCACTACGGACTGGTTTAATCCCAGACAATATTTTTACGGACCGCCTTTAAGGTGTGGCGGATAAATACAACAAAATAAAATCATACATCCAACATAAAAACTGGTATTTTCTAAATAGAATAATAAATGTGAATCCACTATGTTACCGGCTTGGAGCAGCCCCTTTAAGAAGGTAGCAGATGGAGGTAAGACATGTGACCGAGGCAACATGACATGCATCAAGAGGGAGTCATAGACAGATGTGGAAAAGAGAATTCAGTAATTTTTCAAAATAAAACATTGTTTAAAATCAGATAATAAATAAACCCGAAATAATGTAAGTTATGTATTCTTTCTGTGTGGCCTGGTACCAATTGTCCCAGGGGTTGGGGACCACTGATATATATTATAATTATATATAGTGCAAGATGTGTGTAAAGGGGAGTTTTTCCTTGCCACAGTCGCCACGGCTGCTCATCAGGGACAAATTCACACCATTCACCATCACTGTTGATTTGTGTAAAGCTGCTTTGAGACAATGTCTGTTGTGAAAAGCGCTATACAAATAAACTTGACTTGACTTGACTTAAAGCACAATATGTATCGAGAATATTGGATCAATTTACAATATGGAATCTGCACATTGTATGTACAATTGTACAAAATGTATTTACAGTATATATACAGTGTCCTTAAGGAGTAGTGTACAGTGTAGCAGGGTGATGTTTAATGGAATAAAGCTGGCCCTGAACCTGCTGGTTCTGGTGTGTATGTTCCTGTATTTTATTCATGATGGAAGAAGGTTAAACAGTTTGTGACTGGGATGTAAGAAGTCCATGATGATATTGTGTACCCTGCACAGTAACCTGCTGTGGTGAAGGTGCTTAATGGCAGGTGGTTTGGTGCCAGGGATGCATTGAACGGTTTAGATCACCCTTTGCAGTGGAGCCTCACCATACCATATTCACATATTCACAATGTGTAAAAACAATCTTAAAATGCGTACCCTCTACTACCCCTTAATGGCCATTGATTTGTTGCCTCAGGCCAACAATGTGCTTTGAAGGTACTAAAATGATCAATCATTAAATTTGTATCCTCTACTCCCCTGCTAGGTACCTGTTTGTTGTGTGTGTTTTGAGGGTACTATAAAATGGCAAGGTTTTTTTATAGTACAACTACAAAACCTTTTTTGAGGTAAAAAGGAGGGCACATTTTATTAATATTTTTTTCTAATTTTCTTTTCATAAATAATTAGATTCATTGTGTCTGTTGCACTCACAGAACAGTAATGAGGCTCTCATTAATTTATAAATATTTAGTGCATGAAAAAGTCGTATTAAAGGCTTATTGTCTTAAAGGTTTTACAGTGTAGGAATAGAGAAATTATTTGTATCCTGTGTGTGACTTTTCTTTGTATTGTGTTTCGATACCTTCCTTGTCTGTGCTTATGTAACGATTGAAATTCAATTTGCATTACTTTTGTGAAGACTTTTCGAGCAAATGAACGGTCATTACCCTTAGGACTTTTATTATTTCTCAGAATTCATTTGATGATTCAATAGTTTTTTTTCCGATTGTTTTTCTTCCTGCACCATTCTAATTGTGTTGATAGAAATCTCAAACATTTTTCTGAATATATATATATTTTTCATTTATTGAAAAAAATGCAAGGGCAACACTCCATTCTCAAGGCTGTCTCTCCAAACATGGTGCATGCTGTAACTCCCAGATTAAAAAAAAAAGCTTGAAGAAAGCTTATTTTTCAACCCGCTGTTTCAGTGGGAGGTCATTTACCTCACAAGCTCTGTTGCATATTACATCCAATCATCAGCTCCTGCCCTTATCTCCCAGGGACGGGCCGCAGCGTGCATCTATTTTCATTTATTCGCAAGATTTATTGGCGCTCGAGTGTTAATCGTTCGCATATGGCTTAGTGAGGTCGTGCGAGTCTCTTGGTAATGGAGAGCTGTGATCACATTGATGGCCTGTGAGGCCTGATGGATTACATCTTCTACATCCTTACAGCAGCGCAAATCGGGAGACAGTGAAATGTGTATTGACTGAGTTCTTGCTCAGCTGCAGGTTCGCCACCCCATTTTATTGGCTTCATGGGTGTTTTCTTAGGGTCTTCACGTTTTTTGTTACATCATTACATGAGAGCTGCAAAAAATAAAAAATAATAAAATAAAAAAATAAAAAAACAGCTATTTTGTTCTATAGCTGATTCTCTGCAATACTCACAAAAAAACACCACTAAATTAGAATAGTCAGCAACGAAGCAAGTAATTCAGTTATGTTAACCTTTATTATCTTTTTTAACAATGGTTCTCGAAGTGGGGCCCCTGGGACCCTTAAAGGCCTGTGAAGCTCAGCCAGGATTTAGTAATTTTTTTATTTGTTTGAATAATAGAAATTTCTACCCACCATTTTTAAAGTTTATTAACCTGGTGACTGGCTTTAATCCCAACCTTAATAAATCCCAAACCAAGAAAGCTTATAAATAAGAAGTCTAATGCTGCTGGAGCATTTTCAGATACAATGAGTCCAATAAAATAAACAGAATTTAACTGTACACACAAATCTAATAATGATAAGATAGATCTTGTAGATTCCGATGTGGCCCATCCAATAAATTTTACACATAAAGGGGTCGCAGGCTGCAGAAAGTTTTCAGCTAGTAAATTTTACCAAACAAATCACATGATTTAACTCGAAGTAGTTAAAGCACCAACACTGAAAGCTATTTTCATGATTGGGAGAGAGACAGAATGAAAAACAAACTCTTTTGAAAAATCGATTTCAGCTTCGAAATAATTTCCCTTTTTGCTGCGCAGGCAATTACTGTCCACTCAGTTGCTTTACTCACGATTCCTCAAAGCAAATTAGTGCTTTTACTGAGTTATAAGGTAATGTGCATGCCAGTCGATGTTTTTGCATCTGACCAAAAAAATGGGTACCTTTGTGCTTGTTCATTTTACCGGCAATTATGGAGTATTGTTTATGTAAAGCCAAGTAGACAGCTTTAACTGTAAGAAGTTGGACAGGAGACAGAAAATAGCCTCTTTGGTACTTAAAAAGATTCGGAAAAAAAAAAAACAGCAATTCTTTTTTCTTAGCAAAGCTGGGTTTTAATGAGACACCATGTTATCACTTTTATACAAGCAGTGATTTTAAAGTGGTAACTAAAGGATTGGAAATTACACTTAGATACAGTATGTTCATGCTAATGTTGCTGAACTCTGAAATAATTAGTTTCCAAGACATTTCGCAACAATGCACTTAAGTGTGTTTGTGTGTTTTTTGTGTATATACATACACCAACCAGGGATAACATTATGACCAGTGAAGTGAATAACACTGAGTATCTCTTCATCATGGCGCCTGTTAGTGGGTGGCCATGTGTGTTAGAAGCAGGAAAAATCGGTTAAGGATTTGAGTGAGTTTGACGAGGGCCAAGTTGGGAGGCCTAGACGACTGGGTCAGAACATTTTCAAAACTGCAGCTCTTGTAGGATGTTTCTGGTCTGCAGTGGTCAGTAACTGGTGACCAAAACTCATTGAGCTCCTGTAGCTCAAACTGCTGAGGAAGTTCATGCGGTTAATGATCAACAGGTCAGAACTGTTTTGGCAGCAAAAGAGGGACTAACACAATATTAGGCAGGTGGTCATAATGTTATGCATTTTTTAGTGTATAATGACACCTGAGTTTACCAGCCACATGTGCTTCTTCCCCAATCTGCTGGAGGCACAATTTTGTAGGATATCACTGGATGTTGTATCGATTTAACTTCACTCAAACTTCACCCAAAACTACTCTAGCATTAACAAAGCCAGTGGTAGTAAATATTTTTAGTTTTTCTATAGAGAATATTTGTGGAATTATTTTATTTTATTATTTTTAATTTCACTACTCATTAATCTTACATTGTTATTTTAAGTGTATAATAACTAGATAAAAAATAATGCATTCTCTTCAAAAAAAATAAATAAAAACTGTCATCCTTGGCAAATTGCTCTATAAATCCTATAATAACTCAATAATAATAAATCGCTTCAGAAAGTGTTTTTTTTTTATTTTTAATGTTCAACATCAAGGTACTAACAGTAACTTCATTTAGCATCAACCATCCAGTTTATTAATACAATCATTTTTCTGTGACAACATTCTACGTCCTCATTAATGTGGAAGTTTAGGACATTGTTTTCACCTTAGCTTGTTAGGGAAATGTTTGACAGGATCAGGTCCATTTCCATAGCGTACCTTATTAAAACATTTTAATGAGCTCTTATTTTCCCGCCAATAACAACTAGCTAAAAGGTTAGGGCTTTTACATGTCCTTCAGTGGAAGCTGTATGTTATGCTAATCATGCTACGCACACTGGGTGGCAATAACACATTGAGAGAAATGATGCAATTCGTATTGTTTAATTCTTAGTGAGCTACTGTAGCTTGAGATCCTTCAGCTAGTAGTGAAACAATCTGATGTCGATTAAAACCAAACTCTGCAAGAGAGAGAGAGAAAGATAGAGAAAGAGAGAGAGTCACTCAGGCATGAGAAGGCATACAGTACAATGGCTGCGTTACTCTTGACATTTCGAGGCTATTGTTTTTCAAAGCTCATAAGGCTGCAGTCACTGACTTTTCACACCTGTAGACATAAACAAATGTGCGACTGTTTTTAGTGTTTTTTGTTCTTTTGTAGATCACAATCCTTTCAATATTATATTTTTAATGGTAAAATATACAGTGTGTTTTGTCTGGATATGAAGTACAGTCACATCTACTCACTACTACTGTATAAGACACACTACAGTATTTCCAAATCATTATAAGACTTTCAAGCTTATAATAGTCCTCTGTTGGGATCTATTGATAGAGTTGTTTCTTCCTGCAAAGAAATGCTTAAAACAATTACCAATAGATGTAAATAAAAAAAAAAAACATCGCCCCAAACGTATAACTCCCAATTTAAGATTTTTCCTATGGTTATTAAGAAATAAAACATAGCAATTGGAAAATAATATTGGAAATTAATATTAACAGCACATCCCAAAATCTAATACCATATCAGACTGTTAATGATAGTAGTTTTCAGGGTAGAATTTATTCCCCTTGTGTTATTGGTTTACATGGGTTGGAGTAGAAGATCTTGAGTGACCTGCTATAGAGCACTAGCATCAACACTGTACACCTTTAAGATGAGATGGAAAGCGGACTGCACCCCAGGCCCTCTCACCTCATCTACATCAGTACTTGACTTTATTAACACCCTTGTGGCAAATACAGTAGCAATCTTATGGTCTCGTATCCACAAACCTTTGTCCATACAGTATGAGTCAGTTCCTGTTATCACTTATGATACAGCAGCACTACCTCGTTTCTTTATCTTTATACTGTATGTTATTAAGAAATCGTAAAACACAAAGCCCTCCTAAGAAGGTTATTCTAAGTGAGGAAAACCTACTGAATATGATCAAGAACTGGCACTGGAGAATAAACAACCCAAACAAACAACTACTTATAGAAGACTTGAGAATTATAAATTGCTTTATTTTTTAAACAACAGCATGTTATTTAATTATTTATTATTAAGCTAGGATGATAAATAATTGTTGTTGCCAAAGAATCAATAACATATTACCTAAAATGATTCTGAGCTGCTGTTTAAAAATAAACAGGACTTGTAGCTAATCGGATTCAAGAATTCAATAGCAATGAGATATAATATAATATAATATAATATAATATAATATAATATAATATAATTGTTTATTTGGCAGCATCTATTCAAATGAAAGAGAATATACAGTAATTGAATCAAAATGGACAGTAAACAAATAATAGGATCTGATTACAGCACCATTTTCTTCTATTTCTTTTCTATTTTTTGACTAAAGAATAGCACGAAGGCACCTGGTTGTTTGTAGAGCTGACTGTGTTTGTAGGAGGACAGCATGTCAAGAAAATCTGACACACTGCTCCATGATTGTTTATTTTCTCCCCAGTATTAGTGTCTGTGCATTGAGGGATGTCCTGTCTGCAGGATATAGGCACTCGAATCGTGTGTGTGTGTGTGTGTGTGTGTGTGTGTGTGTGTGTGTGTGTGTGTGTGTGTGTGTTTGTGTGTGTGGCTACATGTGAATGAAAAGGCCTGGTGCCTGGAGTACTTTATTGTTAATGTCTAATGGAACGGACTAAATGAAAGAGTGAAGAGTAATTCTTGAGTGTTTAGGCTCAGAGCCGATGCTCACTGTTTCCTCCCACCTTTTTTTCCAGGCTTCTTTGTAACACTTCATCCCTGTATAAGTCACTCTATCCTCCATTATATCACCACAAACACACATGTAATATAGGTTGGCTTGTAATTATGTGGGAATGTGAGATTTAATTAACAAACCATTTATGTTAATGGCTTTTTGATTATGGGTAATTATTCTTTTCAGGGATGTTTACCCTGAAAACGATTTGTCAAAAGCGCAAATGTCTGATGGGCCGTTATTTGTATAGGGAGTTAAAAATATTGTGGCGTCAACTGTTTATGAAATGCTTGTGAATTTTATTCAACAATGCAGAATCAAATGCAGGACAAGATCTAGCCTTATGAAACTTTTCCGCAAGACTCGTGTGAGTTTGTATAAAAACCTATCAAGGGTAAGTTTAGACGTATACCTGAAAATGATACTTGAGTAAAAGTAAAAATACCTTACTTTTAAAAATCAACAATTTCAATATGACTTGATGATTTGAACAGTACTTGAGTATTTGACTCATATTAAACGTGGGCTCAGAGGTGCACTAGACCTCAACACCAAGACACACGTTAGTAAAAAGCCACAAACAGTTGATTTGTGAGGTTTTATTTCCTGAAATACAAACCAAATTGTACAACTCAAGACTGCAATAACCATCAACACAACAGCCTCTTTAACATGCCAGAATGAAGCAACGATCAAACAAGTCAGACAAAAAAAGAGAAAGTAGAAAAACGATCTTTTGAAATGGTATCTTCAGGTAACAAATAAAAGTACAGTATCATGTCACAAAGTAGAAAAATCAGTAGTATTTGATAGAGATATAGAATTAAAACAAATATTTAAAGCTGACTGTGATTTGATACAAGTCTCAAAACAGGGCAATAATTCTATTCAACAGAAGCTGGTTGAAAAATTGTTAACGTTTATTGTCAATTAAAACATAGTGGAGTAAAAAATACATATACGGAATCATACCGTTAGTTGAGTAAATATTAAAAGTTGCTTAAATCTTTGATAATTGGTAAAACTAGAAAGTAGCCAAAAATGTGTTAAGTACAGTAACAAAGTACATTTACTTAAATATCACTGGTTAACTTTAGAGTGAAGCTTGAGGTTAGCATTTGTACTTTGATCTTTTTCAGTAATATCACATGAAAGACAACTCAGTTCCTTGTAGGAGCAAAATTGCTATTTCATTTTATTAGATTTCCTTATTGGGATCTTTAAGACATATCAGAAGTTATACAGCAGATCAAAGAAATAGGCAACAGATTGATATAAAAATATAATAATGATAAAAAGAAGATTAATACCACAGCACTGTAATGTCGTGCAGGATCTCAGCCCACGATAACCCCACAACAAGAATCTAGGACTGTGTTTAGGTGAAAAGCGTGACCTTTGTGCGCAGGCTTTTGCGGGCACTAGTCATCTCTTTGATGAGTGTCGGTGTCGATGTTTTTAAGCTCAAAGCTATAATCTCACGCTGTTTAGAGCACGCTCGGCCTCCTGTGACGATTTCTCAGATGGATGAGGTCAGAGTAGGCCAGCTTGGGAAGGACAAAACCGCATGAACATCGGTCGCATGTCAAACGCTTTAATGGAGTTGTGTTTCAGAGGTGGACAACTTTTACTCTCAAGCTATTTGTTCATTTCAACCCTATTATATGTTGGTTTTTTTTACTGTGCACAATACAATCATAGGTAAAATAATAGGTTTATGTGTATAATTCAGATGTAACACAATGAATGTGTATGTAACTGTGTATGTTAATGCTTCGCATATTCATATCCGGATTTCAGTCTGTAGTGGGTGTGGCCTATACTGGGATTTTTTTTTGTTGTTGTTTATTTTCTTTTCACTGCAAAACACTAAGAAAATCACCACGTCTCTTTGCCATGAACCAACTCAAACACCATTTATCAAAGTCCAATGGCAAACACAGGAACTTATCACATGATTTAGCAACTATTTTTTGTCTTTTGTAAACTTATATAAGAGCGTTAACAAGAAATTGAGATGAGAATAAATGATGCATGAATAGCAAACGTATCGTAAACGTAATGTAAAAAAAAAAGTAAAAGGATTTGGTGCAATATCAAGCAAGTAAAGTTTTAAAAATGTACAAATGCTAAATCTGTTTTTTTAAATAATTTTTAATCTTGTGTTGGTATTTAACTACTTTACTAACAATTTCTTTCAAACATGTGTTTAATAGCAAGTTCTAGCTCAGGCCAGATGGAAATATGGGTTCCATCATTATACCATAGCTGCTCCATAGTTGACAGTCATGCGAGGTTTAGTAATATGAAGGCTCTTATGTAAATACTAAATGAATGTACAGAATGTTGTTGTTGATATACTGTTTGATGTGATTAATTTGGATAAAAACAGTCCTGAATTATCTGTACTAACAGCTGTTAAACATAGAGTTTACCTAACCAGGTCTTACATTAATGCCTCAAACTCATCTAATTGAACATTTTGTCCACTATTACTTTTTTGTGCTGATGTTGGATTTTTTTTGGAACACCTACCTACATGCACAGTACATGGGGGAGATATTCACTGTCCATGTTGCCTTGTACGTGGACCATAAACTAAAATTAGGCTGCAGTTTTTATCAATAATAAAAAAAGGTTTCCCCCCAGAATATGGCCTTATTGCCCTGCAAACCAGCACAAAAACAGCTTACTACATCAGATGCTGAGAGTTCCAGAGTGTATTTTTTTATGGCTACAACATCTGTGCGAGATCTTTTGCAATGCTAAAGAGCTACATTTAGCTCTTTAAAATAAAAGTATGCACTCCGACACACATATACCGGTGGGCATTGTACCAAACAGCAAAACAGATGGAAGGAAATCGTGTTTCAGGACGAGCTACACTACAAGTGGTTTGGAACACTTGTGCTTCTTGTGATAACCGAATAGTCATGTGTAGCATTACAATTGGCAGCTGCAGACCAAAAGCTGTCCAGAGAATCCAGGAAAAAAAGACAAAGCAGGCAAGGAAAAGCAACAACAAAAAAGTCTTGACCATAAATGACCAGCCGAAGTACAAGCCACTTCTGCTGAGTGACAACCCACTTTTCTATCAGCTTGTGAAAGAGTACACCCATGAGATAATGGGATTTATATGGCGATGGGCTCAGCCGAAGAGGTGTTTCAAACAGACCTTCACTTCTAAACGTTCAGCATCTAAATTCACTTAGCAAAGCGAGGGTCCACAGGCCCTGAAGTCATTACCAGGCTGCTTTTTGGACTGTTTGGGAAGAGACTGCCCATTTAGACTGAGCTGGACATGGCAGTAAGTCCTTACAGCAGTGACAAGTTCAGAGAGAGAGATGTGATGAAGATAGAAAGGAGATGTAAGGATTTGAAGGTAGAACATTCTAACAGTAAGAAAACATTAAGAAAAAGTAAGATAACATCCTTGTGTTTTATATCATTTCGGGAACATGGAGGAGAATTTCATAGGAGATCATTTCACAGGCTCATTTAAAGACACAATCAGACATATGCAAAAATACTAAATAGAGACTCCAAATTTCCATACATTTTTTCCATTTCAGCGGATATTATGCAAATAGCCATATTCATACAAGTCGCAATGATTGAGTTGGACTATAAAACATTTGCCCAGCAACCATGAAGACATGTATTTTGATTGTTAATGACTTTGGAACCAAAATAAAATAAGGGGGAAAAATGGTTTCCTCTGTCATTAGTATTTAACATCAGTATTCTGATCATGGACACATTGTGTCCTGCAAAACAAATCCATGCATACATTTATTTTGCTTGGCTTGAGACTGAAATAGACCTTGTTTGGCAAACTAATCCGTTAAAGACCACATTTTAACACCAATTTATAGTAACCTATGCACTAAATAGCATATTTTGGTAACATTTATAGTAACCTATCCATCCACTGGCATATTTTTTCAAAAAATGTATAGTCATTTATAGTAACCTATGGACTTATGGCTTATTTCAGGGAACACGTCTGAAATTCTATCATTGGGAGCAGTATAAAACAGGTGACTAGAGTAGAGTACAATAGAGAATGCAATACTTTTTCAGACACAGCGTTGGCACGAATCACATATTTACATTGGCCTCAATATCTGACTCATTTAATTTATATTAATGTCTTAATATAATACCTTTAGAAAACATAATGATGTGAACTTTTATTTAATCCAGTAAATAGCTACAAAAGGGCCCATGGATATATATATAGAGTAAATACATGCAAGGTAATGCAGACATCCAGATTTATCTTAATTTAGGGGTCAGAGACTAGGCCTTTAGAAAATCTACAGGCTAAGACTAAGCATACAGGTATGGTGTATGGTTACTACCTGCTTTCATGTTAATAGAATTCATGGTAATATTTTTTTAATGGAATATATGACTTTTATACCAGTTTAAATTTAATACAGGTTAGTATTGATTTAAGATTTAGTCCAAATCACTATTGAATCCTGGAATGGGATTGATCAAAAGATGTTGATTAATTTTCTATACCAACATGTCTTCAGACAATAATTCAGTGCTAACTGAATGTGCTTTCTTGTCAGTAACTGTGACCTAAGTGCTTTACTCAAAACATTCTTCTAAAGCCACATTTCAGTATCCCATCATTGTACATTTCATGCAATCATACAAACTGTACAAAATCATGCAAATGAAAAAAAGAATGCTGATTCTGGATATGTCTCACAAATCCATACAAGTGCAGGCGTCTACTTATAAAATTTTTATGGCATAGTTGATACATACTTTGGCCCCCCATTGAGCACTTTGACAGCCAGCTTCCTCTATAGTACATAAAAAGTCAGTTTGCTACTTTGTACTGTGCAGATTGTAGAGCATTTCTCTTCTCCACTCCTTACTTATAGTTTTCTTTCCTCAAAGCAAATTCGTGCTTCATGTCCTCGTCTGAGGGTTGCCGCACAAAAAGGCAAGGAAACCATTTAAAGTGGATTTTGTGTATAGAAATGTTTTTCCCAGGCTCATCCTGGTGAGCTTGCCATGAGGGAAGAAAAAAAAAATCAGTGCAACTGGCAGTGGATGGAATCTCGTCCAACATCCCCAACAAAGAACAAAACAAGCAAACATGGCTTCTCTACAAGACATTAACTATTCAGCTCCACATGCAAGGCAAGCACTGGCCGCATACGTGCCAGGACACACTCGCTGTTCAATGCTAATGAACGCCTGCGGTGAGGGGATAAGACCAGGGTGTTGTTCCCCTCTGAGAGCCCGCCAGCACTAATATGGATGACTCATTAGCAATGTAGAACAAGATCGATTAGAAAGCCTGCATGGACGCCGACGGGCTACAACATGTATGCTTCCAGGTCCCAACTGAACAATAAGGGGGTCCCTTCGTAAGTCTTTGAGACTATTTGCATTTTTTTTTCTTATTTTGGACTCTGATCACACTGGCTAAATGTGTTGCTGCGATTCGACCTGGTGTCCAGTAAATGCAGGCTACTACTACATCAGTCTTGTCTGCAGATGGTTAATTATTTTTGTTGAGAAAATGATCTGGAAAATGCAATGAAGTTTCTTTCAAAGCCAGCTTTGGTCAATACAAAGCATGTGCTCCTGCGTCCTCTTTCCAAGTGTCTCCAGACGGCAAACGTCAAGGCCCTGATTTACTACAATCTCGAACAAGGGGATAATTTGCATGATAAACTACACCATGTATATTGTTAGTTGCCATGTGGGTGATTTACAACAGATCATTGTACTTCATGTGCATGGTGAAGAAAGCCACATTTATGTAAAATGATTTTTCTGTAAGCTAATTTTTCTTCAAAGGCATAGCTATTTATCACTTACAACAGAGAACTGGAATTTGAGACAGAAAAAGCTTATTTATAATGATGTTTTTTCCATTTGTGCATATGGTGGCAAGGTGTAAGAAATGTTTGTTCCTATTATTTATGAATTAAACATAAAACCAAACAGGTTTTACTAAATTGTCAAGTATAGCGAAATTAAGACTGTAGTACTTTCCATTTTAGAAAATGTTTATTTATTTAAAACAGGGTTAGACCCCAAGGCTATAACTTTAAACCTCTAAGGTATTACATCATGGTGCTAAGAGAAAAAAACATGCTTTTACAGCAAAATTCAGGCTCTTCTCTTACCATGGTCTGGGTTTTTTCAGACCCCATATCAGTGGTGGGCAATCAAGGAAAGCAAAGCCTTCTTTGCTGGCCTAAACATTATTAAAATCACTGACCTACATTTCCAACCTAAATTTAGATTTTTGTTAAATGAAATTGTATAAATTTATTCCCAACAGTTTATTCTATTTATTCCGTAGCGTTTCTCTTGGCTGCACTGCTTCCAGTACGTGTATGTGGATGTTAAATATTTTGTCCAATAAGATTTCAGCCTCTATGTGCTGCCATGTCAATCCAATGGCCTTCACAATCAGTTGTGTGCTGTCCTTTTTACCATAATCTCCTTAATAAATAGTCTCCTTAAGTTTCTTTACACAATCAGATTTCAAATTCGCCTCACAGAATAAGGTTAGTTTATTTTCATCCCCTGATTGGTTGATCAGAGCTAGACGTTGTGAGGAGGTCGGCCAACCCCGAAGCTAGCTAGCTTGTCTCAGCCCGGGAAAGGGTTTGTTCCATATTTCCAGACCAGAAAATATGAGTGGTACCACTGGTTTACTGGTTTACACTGGTTTTACTTAAGAGCAGTGCAAATTATGAGTCTGCATCTCTGGTAAGTAGGTTATATTTGATAAAAAATGTTTATGTTTTTGTCATGTTATTAGACAAATATTGATTTTGAACTGCTCTAGATGATGTAGGTGCACAGTTGCGGGTGTAGTGTAGAGGTTTGGAGCTCACTTCAGTAAAATAGTATTCACCCTCTATATGTGAAATGCCTCTCTCTCTGTAGTGCCACGTGTTGTTATTTTGCGTTTTTGTATAGTATTGATGGTTTCTATAATTGCGACGTGACAGTGGTGGTATTAAGAGGTGAATTAAGTCAGGTACATCCCCACTGAAGGCCCAGGTACCAAATGCACGGCCCGCCACTACCCCAGATACGTTCCAATATTTTAGCTGCCTTTGCTGAAGGATTTGTGTACAATGGAACAAATAAGCAGTAATTCTTAGCAAGAAGAAGGTTACAAATATCAAACCTTGTTATTGTAAACATTTGCAGTTCAGCAGTTCAAGACAACCGTGTCGTTCATGCTCATTTCCACACAGCCCCATGCTGTTTTGCCAACTTCAGCTTGGCTGTTACAGATTTGATTTTTATCAGTTGCAGAAAGGAGAATCAAAACAGAAATAACCTACAATATTCACAGCCCAAGGCCCAAATTCAAGCATTTAATGCTGTTAATATTGTTATTATGTTTGGCACTCAAGTACATAAAATGCCTATTGTCTGCAATAATTTATGAAATCTCTTGGAGAGCCCTTTCAAGCATTTTTTTCTCTCAACTCAAAGTTTCACAACTTGTCTGCCTGCAAATGTTTTGAAAAAGAGCTTTGTTATGTTTCACCTGAGGTCTTGCTTTGACTGACCACTTTATGATGAAAGGCTGGTTTGAAAGCATTTCCATCAAGATAGTGTAATTGTCCGGTTTGTGTTTCTTTTGAAGTCTCTGGTGTCACTATTAGCAGGCCAAGCACACTAGCGTCAACCTATTCTTTTTTCAAGCTTATTGTGTACTATAACAACTGACCTCTTAAGAATTCAGAAAACAGATTCACTGCAGGTAAAAAAGAAAACTAGTAGCAATGTCACTTCAGCAAAATCTGAATCTGACCAAAAGTCTAACTTAACTCTTCAGTTAAAACAAAAATATGCTAGAGAAAAAAACATTTCAGATGAAAGTCATTATGTGAAATGTGAGAATTCACCAGGTTGATGCCCCTTAGTCCTCATTAAATCTGAAGATATGTTCACCCTCCCACCTCAACCATTATATTCCATGAAAGTTACACATTATTAAGGACCAGATCAACCAATCTGGAATTTTGTGACAGTAATGGTTTAACAGTTCAAGTTCTGGGTTACCAATCAGAAAGTCAAAGGTTTGAGCCCCAACACAACCAAGCTGCCTTGATTTTTCAATCAATCTTGAAAAATGCACACTTACTTAATGTTTGTGGGATAAAATATACCATGTATGCTCAATCCAAGCTAACATTTCACAGCTCAATATTTCATAGGGGTGTAACACAAGGGCACTGTTCCTGTGTTTGTTCAGTAAGCAAGTTTTAAAGCTTTTATAGCTGAAGCTGAAGTTTGGTCTCAATAAAAAAAATAATAATTATATTATTTTGACTCTGAAAACACTAAAGAGCAGTTTAAGATGCCAGCATTGTAGTTTTTTATTTTATTTTGGTTATTACCTACCAATCATACAGTATTTCTAATGATTCTATTAGTTGGCAACCTAATAATTTCTTCATTGGTAATTGTTTAAAAATGTATTTAAAAAGTAATTTGTTCCTTTTGATTATGTATTAATGTAAGTGTACATGTGTATTAGTTATTTTATTCCTGAGCAAAAAAAAAACAAAAATTTAAAACAAAAATTATCATCCATGATGGCCAAGCCAAAAAAAAAAAGTATTTTTTATATTTGACTTTGTCAACAGGGACATCAAGACTGTCTTAAACTCAGTTTGGTGAACAGAGAACAGCAGTTTTTTTTATACATTCCACTTGTTTTATTAGACTGCACTAAATCAAATTCAGTGATTTGATAAATCATGTTGGACTTTACATGCAATCTTGTGGTGGTCATTTTTTTCAAAGTTTCCATGGTTACAGGTATTGGATTTTACTTCCAATCTGATCTGAGAGTTGAATTGTGTTAATGTCTTTTAGCTGTGTTATATTTTGTTTGACACTTTAACGGTACTGCTGATACTGTTAGGCTAGTACTGTTATTTCCAGAATTATTGGTACATTATAACAAAATAACTTGTTATATTGGAAATATAAAAAATAAAAAACAGTGTCCTATGTCAGTAAAAGTAGAACTAGAGAGATTTTGAATGTCAGATAATGGAGTTAAAATGCGAAACACCACTATTACATTACTGTCGCCAAATGTGGTTAGTGAAAACAAAACCCAAATGTGTAAACTCTGTGTTCTTTATTAAGGGCAATTGAGGAGTCATAGTCAGAAGTGAAAGCGGGAATCACTTGTAAGCGACAACAAATTAGGATAACCTGTAAGCACAATTATTATCATAAAGGAGGGTCGGAAATAATAATAAAAATTGGATGCACCAATACAGCTGGCAGAACTTTGCCACAAAATGTAGAAAAGGCAGGTTATTTGTAGCCAAATCAGGAGAACACAAAAACAAAAAAACAAAAACAGCATATCACAAAACATGATGTGAACCAAAAAGAAAATTATATTAAAGCAGTTCTTGTAAGAAAATGAAATCCTACTGTACATTGAGGTTCATTTGAGGTCAATTGATCTTATTGACAAATTACAATTTTAAACCTGAACACGAGGTGTCCAAGAAATCGACTTATACTTTACAAAATTTCTTTATTCTCATTCAATACCTCTTCATACTCTTTATCTTCTGATCTTTTATATCTTCCAGTTATGCAACTGTCAGGTCCATCTTTCATGCAGCCTCATACAAAGACTGCAAATTAAACAACTGTATGTAATTAGAGTCTACACATGCCCGAATGAATGTGTGCAATGACTAATTGAACTACGAGGTGCTCCCTTTCATTTGTTTTTCTTTTCTTTTTTCTTTTTATAATAAAGCTTTCTGAATCCGTGGAAGAGCTATGATTGTTTTTTTGCCGAAGGAGAGGCTGTGTAGTTTACTGCGATTTCTCAGAAAAAGTAGAATATATGTTGTTTTGCTCATTTTAGGAAATACTAGACCAAGAAGTCAATGATAAATTTAGGTCTGAAATAAAAGTTTTAACATACAGTGATGTATTTAAACGTTAGTGTGTATGAGTAGATTAGAGTGTGTATGAGTAGGTTACAAGATAGATAGATAGATAGATAGATAGATAGATAGATAGATAGATAGATAGATAGATAGATAGATAGAACTTTATAACCATTGCGTTGTACAGGTACACAGCAACGAAATGCAGTTTGGCATCTGCCAGAAGTGCAAAATGTAGCAATCATGCAAAAGTGCAGATAAATATGTAGCATATTTATAGCAAGTGATATATATATATATATATATATGTAAGCATATGTACAGTGAATAAATATATAGGCTAAAACAGTGCTGAGATGTGTGGACAAAAAGTACAGATAAATGGTTCTAAGGCTATGGCATTGAAGAGGAATTTGCAGAAGACAGGTTGATGTAATAATACACAAAATTTAAACTTTGATTTAATAAGATACAATGATATCATATTACCAGCAAAAATTAGGCATATTGTATTCTTGTTTGACAGATTCCAGCCAATCTGCTGATTTTGTTGGATCGTTTGTTAACTTGATTCCCTGTAGTAAGGAGGATGTAATTTATTACTTACTTTATTTGCTTAATATTTAAATACTTTCTGGAAGTGTTATATGTACAGTGCCACTTAAAAGCGTGGAAACATCTGGTCTTATAGTTTTTTAGACACATGCATGTTCTGTTTATTGATTTGCAGCAAACTTGATAAAGGCACAATTTTACAAGAATTTGACTGCAAATGACTGGAAAATGGTTCTGTGGACAGATAAACCCAAAGAACTTGTGTAAGACGGAGTACATGGTGAAGGTGTCAAACATTCAAGCACAATGGTTTGGTCTTGTTTTGGAACAGAGAAGGTTAAAGACATATTCTGGCTGAAAGGAACCATCATGGCTATCATACTTCAGCATTATGAAGTTCCTTCTCTACTGCGGCTAAATGAAACCGACTTCAAAATACAACAAGAAGATTATTTGAAGCCTACGTCCGTTTTATTTAGTGAACAAGCGGTTGACTAAACTGGTATGTATCTTAGAATGGCCTGCCCAGCCAACCCACCTAAATCCTATTGAACTGTTCTAGGATGAACTTGATTGCAAGGTGAACAAGTAAAGAACACCTTTTTCTAGTTTTACAAGAGGCATTGCAAAGTATTTCAGCTGAATGCTTAAAGAAACAAACTGTCTGGATGCCGAGAATGTGTAAAGCTGTTATTTATGCTAAGTTTTAAATTTAAATAAATGGGGTTTTTTTGTACATGTATATATTTGTATAGTTGTTAAAATCCAGTTTATATATTAATTACCTAGTTTGTTGCAAATAAACAAAAGGAACATCCACAAAAACATGTTTCAAAAACAATAAAACACCAATTATTAATTAAATATTCGATTATGGTTAATAAATAAATAAAGCGTATACGGTTATATTATTTATAAGCTATTGTTTAGAAACTACAGCAAATCTAATGAAAAAAATATGCAGTTACAAGTGGGCGGACTGGGAGTCTGAACCAGCCGCAGTTAAACAAGCATTAACCTCATATGACCTCTTTAACACTGAGAAATTATTTACATTTAATAGATGGAGACCACAAATGAATGAGAAGAAAACAGCCCAGTATGAGCCAGTAAGAATAGGACTATAATTCTGAATTAAATTTCCCAGTAGAAAGCCAAAGCACATGCTTATTTGATGGATTTGCAATGTTCTGTAATGTTCTGTTACCACCTGACACAAACTCCTACATGCCCCCGGACATCCTATGTGGGCTTTAGACTTTTCATGGGCACTGTAATGAGCCTAAGACTTGTCTTCAGGAATGGACAATACATTCTGATGAGTGCTTAGGCTGCCAGTGGATTTCTATCTGGGGCACCTTATTCCACAGTAAGAAAGCTGAAAAACATTTATCCACACACTCTAATGGCTTCTTAAGTGTTTTAACGTTTTCTAAAACAAAATGTTTTAGCAAACCATGTAGCGTTATAGTAGGTACCAGAGTATAACGGTGTAGATTTTTCATAAAAGGTTGTTAGATTGAGTATGGACAAGTGAAGAGCAAAGGTCAAGATAAATGCCCAAAGTTGTTAGAATCGGAAGAATTATAATGGGAGCACTAACCACAAGTTTTTATACAATATTTTATATAAATTTCCACTTAATTTTTACATGCACTTTGGATACATTGTTGTTTCTATAGTAACAACCTACACTTGGCCTTGTTTAGAAGACAGACCACATATATGGATTTAAAAAAGCATGTGTTTATGTAAATGTTCCTGTCAGAGAACATTTTGGTACATCTCCCCCAGGGATGAATAAAGTGATCTATTTATAATTTCCATTTCTTAAGTGGCCTTTAGAGCTTTTACACAACTGGTTGTGCTTTGTAACCTTCACTTAAAGTTAAAAAACAAAGTTGGGTAATGTCCTTATCCAGAAAATGTGCATTTATCTCATTTATACAGATAAGCAGTTAAAGGCCTTGTTCGAGGGCTGAGTAGTGGAACTCGTTGGCCCTGGGATTCAAACGTATAACCTTCTAATCAGAAGTCGAGAGTTTTACACACTAAACTCCCACATTCACCATTTCTCTGTAACATGAAACCGGCTACCGTTTTTGTCTTATTATGAAGCAAAGGTAAGAGACTGGTAATGGAACAACACTAGTAAAAAGGTAAGTAATAGCAGGAACATATGTTTTGTGTACATTAAACATAACAATAAAACATTAAATGGATTAAGCATACAAGCTGTTGTTCTTTAATGAATAAAAAACGATTAGGATTGGCAAACTGTTGGAGTATAAATCCTTTTTTATACAGTATATCTAATTAATCTAATTAAAATAATAATATCTGAGAAAAAATAATAATTTTTAAAAATCGTTAATTCATGATTTCAAAGTTTCTCATTTTTTAAACAAAAAATACAATTAAAGCAATGTACATGAACCACATGTTGAATATTCATGAATATTTATAATCATGTATTCAACATATAATTGAAAGCAGCAAGGTCAGTTCAGGCTAGAACACCAGATGGGAGCTATTTTTGAAGATTTATAAAATGATTCCAGGATTTTTTATTTTTATTTTTTAACAGAGGCTCTTAAAAGAAATGTAGAAGAAAGGTTCACTTTAAGTTATCCCGGCACCTTAGAGCTTTTCAAGGATAGGAAGTCGTTTTGTTGCTTCAAATGCAGATGTGAGGTGAAAATAAGCGGTGTTTGTTGTCATCAACCTTCTTAAGGGAAGAGGATGGTTGATGATCACCAGGTGGTCACATCACGGCAAATCCCCAGAACCGCTTGGAAGACATCGATAACTGCATGGACTCCTTCATCCCACCCTTTTCACGTTAAAAGGAGCTGTAGGTTGAAGAGACAGTGTCAGAATGAGGTGGATTGTGCATGACAAATGCATGAGGAAATCTGAAATGAGTCACTTATGAATATTTGTAAATCTGAGCTGTTTGATTTTGTAAGGAATACATTACACTGCTATACTGTGAGCTGACCTCTTGTGTGTGTTTTCACCTTAGTATGTGGGATTAAAAAAAAAAAGGAACTTGGATATAAAATAGCAGATTCATTGTTGGCCAAGTTTGCACAGAAGATTGTTTTTTTCATGGCTGGAATGTGGTTCTGCATGTTATTTTTAGACATGAAAAGTGCTCGTGTATGCCTTTCATTTTTCCATCTCCTCGCAAGCAGAGTAAGGGCCACTTTTAAATAACGTTTTGACATTCAGGACGAGGAAAGCAGCAGACATCATGCTGTGCATAAATGGCTAGTTATCAGCCGAAAGTGTTGAGGCGTAGCAGTGGCAGATGCAGAGGTCCTGCCAATGTAATACTGTCTGCATGAGTTAGCATCAGAATGCTAGCCCTGTTTTTGTCAAGACAAGAACTCTCTCTCTTTCTTTCTCTCTTTCACAGTATATTCTTAAATTCCATATAAAAAACAAGACTAACTGTCAAATTGATTACAAACCTTCCACTTGCCACACTATATTTTCCATGCTTCATTTTGATCTCATTGGGATGTAGCCATTATTCCGAACAATCTAAGAAAAGCGAGACGTCCTTTAAATCACAACATATTGACTAACTCAGTTGGTGGCTGAGAACAAGTCGTTATCAGCCATATGGGTGTTGAGCCAAATCGACACTTCTGTTTTCTGGCTTTGTTTCAACTTGCCTGGCCAGGAATTAGCATGTCTAGACAACAAAAAGAGGTCCTGCTTAGTATATAATTAGGGCTTTTAACATGACCAACTCTGGTACCTGCCGTTTGTTGGACTGAGAATTGGACGAATGTGAGCTGCCCTAGTGATTATGGTGATCTTGGGTCTTTTATTTGTCCTCACTTATTAAGTTTCCCATTACTCTGCCAGCCAAGCACCCCCACAAGACTCATCTATAATTCACTGAGTTACACTTCATGTCCTCCAAGACAAGATGGCAATTAATTAGTATTTTTGTTCATTAAGAGGCCACACTTTGAAAAGACAGTCATGTTTTATTTTTGCTTTAATTACTTTGCTTTCTCGAAAGTAGCACAACTTCTAGTTTGTTTCAAAAAAGAAAACAAAAAGAAAACCAGAGCAACAAATAATTGGAAAATAGTGTATTAGTGATTTATTTTGTGTTTACTTGTTCGGTGGTTATAGCACTTTTGACACACAAAAACACACTTCCTGCCTCATTACAACGTTCTATATTTGTAAGTTTGCCTATTTGTATAGAGATTAGGGACATTTTAATTATGAATTATATATATATATATAAAACTTTACAAAATTACCGTAATTTCCGGACAATTAAGCGCACCTAAATACCATTTACCAAAAATGTTACTTTTTAAACATGAATACGCCTACATTAAAACAAATGAACTTAACATTAGACAATTTCATTGGTCTAATGTTATGGGGCTCAGTTTTTTTGCTGGCATGAAGCTTGTTAAACCAGGAAAAAAAACAAAAATTAGCAGCTTCATTGTTTAAGCCGCGAGGTTCAAAGCGTGGGGAAAAAGTAGAGGCTTATACCCCATAAAATACGGTAATTCTGATTTTCTGTGGTGTGTTTTGTCAATAACATGCCACTGGGATACAGTTCCAATGCACCTCTACTAAACCATGTCACATGATTGTTTTAGCAATAGAATCACATTGTGTAGTAATACGCATTTGTATTTAGGACTCACACCCTGCAGTTTGTCTTACATTAATCATTCATGGTGGTTGTTGTTAATGCTCCGGGCAATGCAAATCTTGTTTTGTTATATAAATAAATAACAGTATAAAATAGTAAAAAAATTCAGATTTTATTACAAAGAAGGGGGAATGGCAAATTTAGCATTGATAAAATACACAGGAGTGGGAAAAAAAATATTTTAAATGTAAATATCATACTCTATTGTTAGAGTTTCAACTTGCAAGACTAAAGATTACATTTGGTTTAGTGTATTGGCTGGCGCTTCATGTACGCCTTTTCATTAATATCCAGCCTGGCTGCAATATTCCACCCATTAACTACGTCTTAATGAATATTAAATGTAACCGCTGGGATGGCTCAGGTGGTTTTATCCATAGCCACATTACCTGCTTCACAGCTTCCAGTTTTAATTATTTGTTCATTTACTGAGTGGACTGCAGGACAACTGAACTTCTGATCACCAAACCTCAAATGAGTGGCCTCCCCAGGATTTGGCAGCTTAATTAGGTAAATAGTTGTTAACTGACGGTGAAGGTGCTTGGAAACAGCTCGTGCTGCTAACCATGGCTAATTGGCAGAGAAGATTTTTGCCAAATGTTTCCTCGTAGTTGCTGCAGGTGGTTCGTTTCAGTCAGTGGTGATTCTAGCAAGTGAGAAGAGTTAAACGCATCGGAATTCCCAGCACTCCTGGTCATAAAGAATGGATTCATGTAATGTCGTAACTATAGTATTCACACCCTGAGAGATTTCATTAACTAAATCAGAAAAAGACAGTAAAGGTCTATAGCAAATAATGATTGTGAAAGCATGAATTTAGACAGCACTTTCGGTTCTCTTCAGGCTGGAACAAGGCATTCTAATCAGCCTTTTACATAAAAAAGAAAATACAAATAAAGGGTGGTGCCCAGGGCCAATCAGATACCGCTGCCCTTCAGCTCCACCTCTGATTGCAGACAAATAATCAGACAGTGTCAGATCAGGGCATGTGCTGATATTCTCCTACATTCTCAAAGAAAGTAACTAAGCCCATACTCTGATTGAAGTTCCCGTTGACTCTTGAGTGTTCAGTGGTGCTGCTCACTTACATGCAGATTTGGGAAATAGGACATGGTTCTACTATTCTATTAGATTTACAAGCAATGTTCTACTGCAGACAGAAAGAACAATAGGGAGAAAGAGGGAGAGATGAAAGGTAGATTCCACATTTATTCACATAAAAAATTTGTTCACATATTCACATAAAACACATCTGCGTAATATTTTAGTTAGGAAAAATCTTGTGTCACTGTAATGTGTAGCATATATATATATATATATATAAAACTAAATAATTAAAACAGAAAACACATCTGGTCACCTTATGAGATCCAACTCGCTTAGGATTGTAGATATAAAGGCAGGAAGCACAAGCAGATTTAATTTTTAATTGGTCTTTCTTTAATTAGACCTCTCCAGGAAATGGTCTTGTGTGAGGATCAAATTGCTAAGGATGCTCCATCTGATCATGAATGTGTTGGATTTTTTTTTTTTAACATAAATGTTCTCAATCTGTCAGTGAAAAGTTGTTAAGTCCTTTTAAATGTGTTTAGATAATAAAGTATACATAAGTGCTTGAGACTTCGGGTGTTTGTGACTTTGGTAAATGTCAAAATTGTTAATGAAAAAAGATTCTGAAGTAAAATCTTTAGTCATCAGTCTTTATCTTCATGCCCAATTTTTTTAAAACTTAAAATAGACCTCATTTGTCATGGTGGCATTGGGTTAAGTCATATTTTGCTCCAATTTGTCACAAAATAACTGGAAAGGAACTCCAGAGGTCTGTGATATAATGACACACCTTTTGCAACCTCATCATAAAGGGCCAGCATGGTCACTGAGCCAAAGACATGCCCACTGGGAAGGAGGAAAAGGATGACGAGGCCTTGCAACTTGTCTGGAAGTTGGACAAACACTTTTGGAAAGTAGAAACAAACTCAATGAAATGTTCTGGAAACTTTGCTCAAAGATGCAGTAATCTTTCAAAGTTCACCAGACATCTCACCTTTACTGAAAGAGGAAGAGACAAATAGCCACTTAGCCGAATCTTTCCTTTGCTCCCATGCTGATTGCGTTCGATCAATCAACTTCCCCCGTTGCCAGAGCCCTTGGGTGCCGAGGTTTATTTCTGATTTGGGAAAGCCAAGAATGCTATATTAAGATAAAGCCAGGGTAAATTGGAGGTACCTGCAGGACAATGCTGCACACTCTCAATCTTGATTGCCTCCTGACTGTCCTTCATTAGGTAGCAGTGACTCGACACTTCACCCCACGACAGGCAATAGTATTCTGTTTAGCACACGTCCACCATGGAGCACTCAAGACACTGATGGACTGGAAAGACACTGCCTCTCAGAGCCTTTTAAAATCATTAGTTCTTGCTTAGCAAGTGATACCTTCATACCGCTTTAACCTGGCCAAACAGATTTCACTTAAAATGTGGATGAATTCTAACAAGGCAAATAGATTTTTCTGTCATAATAAAATAGTAAAAGAAGTCACAAACACTAACTCAATTTATACATTTGTAGTTTTGGAACCATGGATTCTCAACATTTCCCAAACATGCTTGTTTCAATTTCACTAAATGTGCTGCTGTACAGCATGTAGCTTATAATGGACTGGCATCATAATCAACGTGTGTAATAACATCACATGCCCAGTATTCATGGTATAGGATGTACAGTAGCTCCACTGCATCACTGGCCAAGAAAATCATGGTAAAAAATGGTTCACATTGAATTTAATAAATTACTTCACAGAAGTATAAAGGATCAAGACTGGGGCTTATTTCTTTCTAGTTCAAGCTGTAGATAGTACCAGTCGAGTCAGTTGGTTATATGCTCCTGTTATGGGTCGCCACAGCAGATCATCAGCCTCAATAATCACTCATCCATAAAAATCCTCCTTGGACTTCCTCTTTTCCTCCTGCCTGGTGGCTCTATACTCAGCATTCTTCCTCCGATATACCCCATGTCCCTCCTCTGCACATGACCAAACCATCTCAATCATGCCTATCTCCACAATGTCCTGCCTGCACAGTCCCACTAATGAAATCATTTCTTATTTTGTCCATATTCGTCATAAAATCAAACTGGTATAATATCTATTATCTATTGCTATTTTAAAGTTTACTGACATATCTGTAAAATTTCTTTTTTGAAACATGAAGGTACACATACTGTTCCAGAGCATGGTTCACGGTGGACAACTGTGCTGTTGTCTTTGCCCTCATCGAGTTTCCTAACATCAAGGTTTTCATTAGTTTTTCTCAGTGTGGTGTGTATGGGCTGAATTAAAATCAGCCCCAGCCTTGCTTTGTAAACTATTCCTAAATAAATAAGACCTTAATAATCCACTGTATGTCTTTTTTTTTTTTATATATCTACCATGAATTTATAGAAAACTATTATTTTCCTTTGATCCTTTATAACCCGAATGAGGATGGGTTCCCCTTTTGAGTCTGGTTCCTCTCAATGTTTCTTTCTCATACCATCAAAAGGAGTTTTTCCTTGCCACAATTGTACCAGGTTTGTTCATCCGGGATAAACACACATAATTCCCTTTAATTCTTAAATTCTGTAAAGCTGCTTTGAGACAATGTCCATTGTGAAAAGTGCTATAGAAAAAAACTTGAACTCGCTCTTTTAGTGCATCAGGTAGCATGGAGCAATAAATCCAACCCCAGCAAGAAAAATGGGAATTTTTTTGTACTTTTCTTACCATATGATAAATACATGTCAGTGGCAGCAACATCATGTCAAAAAGGTGCCAGAATTGCACACCCTTAAACTTCCCTTAATGAAATCCAAATGGCCTCTGAGATGTGTATGTATTCAACCTGCTGGGATTTTTTAATGGACCCATGTAAATAAACAAAGCCACATAATACACACATTGTAAATTTGTTCAAGCTATTTTACCTGCCTTAACCAAATAATCTTTAAGATTTAGGAAATACTGATTTTTTATTTTTATTTTGAGTGCACAAGACCATCAGTGAACCAAAGCTAATATGTGATAATGAATGGCTGGCTTTGAACAGAGCAATAGAAGAGACTTGCATTATGGATAGAACATAGACTCTCTCTCACACACACCCACGCACATACACACAAACCACTATCAAGTACTCAAAGTAAATAATTAGAGAGAAGAGGCTTATTTTGTGCTCCATCATGTGTGTTTACTACCACTTTGTCGTATCTACTGACTGTAAAGAGGACGCATTAAAGCTATAGAAATAATACAAATACAAAAATAACTATGTGCAGTGGGGAAAAAAAAAACATTTTATTCATCCTATGCATTCTTACATATAAACACCATTTTCTCAGTTATATTAAGAACTCCGGGCAGCAACAGCATACTTCCAAAAATCTTTGCAAATCTGTTTTTCTTAGCTTTTCTCTTAATCGCTTTTGTGCAATTTGCTTAGACTTATCGGAGATGTGAACTCGAGAAGCAAAGTTTCAGGAAGTTCTGTTAAAATATAGGGAGTGTACAGTTACACAGCCAATCGTTGTTTCTTCTTTCCTCTTTAGATAGTGCACGCTTCATCCAGAATATAGATTGGGTTGCAATGTAGAACCATCTGTCCTTGAGAATGAGTGAATTTGTGATACTTTCACTTTCATCTTAAATTTACATTTGCCTTATTTGATGTGCACCAATCAGACACATCCACTGGAATTTCTTTTTTATTATTATAATTTTTTTACTTTTTAACAGTTTTTAAGCAGCCTGCTATAAAGCTCTGACCTCAACCCTAAAGATCTTTAGAATAAATTGGAATGTTGACTGAACTCCAGACTTCTCCACAAGCACACTTTAAAATCGAATTAAATGTCCTCCCAAAAGAGTGGAGGTTATTGTAGAAGGAAGTGGTCACTAAATGTGGAATAGCATGTTCAAAAAAACACATACAAATCTTATACTAATATGTCCACAAGCATTTTTTCATTTAGTGAACCTCCTTTAAAAACCATTCTGCCTCAGTGGACTCATAGCACACTAAGAGACAGATGTGTGAATGTGTTTTTGTAAATTGCTAGTAGCTCTACTTTCCTTTTAATAGTGTTACACTTATTAACCACTTTATTAAGAATACTTGCAGACTTTCATGCAATTTCATGCAATTATCTAATCAGCTAATAATGTGCTAACAGTTAAAACAATCGCAGTCACACTGATACTTGGCAAGAGCTTTACAAAGCTCCTTTAGGATTTTCTCCACACTGGCTTTCCACTAGTTTTTGGAGCATGGCTTTGGGAATTTTTGATCATTCAGCCACAAGAGAATTGGTGAATTGGCACTGATTGTGGACTGATGTCTGGGGTTGAGGTCAAGCCTTCCAGTTCTTCCAATCCAGCTTTAACACACTGTTCTGGAACATAAGGATGTCTATTTGAGTCTCTAAGTTCCAGTGAAGGGAACAAGGCATTATGCAAGGACAGTCTCTACAATTGTGTGCTTCGACTGGATATAATACTTATAATACTTAAATTCTTCAAACTTACTTCTTTCTTATAAAGATTCTCCCAAATCTGCATTGAATGAGATATGCTCTTTACTTAGTTTGCGAACAGTTCATCATTTCTTAAGAGACCAACTTTACAATGTTGTCAGTTAAGTTTAGCAGTGTCTCTCATTACCAGAATAAGTTCCTGAGTTTCTGCAGCAGTTTGTGAGATGGTCAGTTCAGTAAAGCTCTTGATAAAGCACTTCAGGACCCATAACACTACGCTGAGGTCTTGCAAGATACTTGATAAAGTTTGCAGCAGTGCTATCTCAATGTTAAAATCCCCTGCCTGGTTCACAAGTGAGATGATGGATGGCATGGCACTAGTCAAGCCCACGCTCCCCTTATGCTGAAAATCCCAAAACTCTGATGATAGATTGCCTCAGCCTTATCTTATACTGATTATTCCTGCATGAGACGGCAAGCAAGGGTGCGTCTGGATAAGTGCTGTGTTTGCATGCGAGGAGAAATGGTTTTGTTACATGTTGCTAGTTATTTGTCATTGTTAGCTTGTCATCATCCTGAGAGGTTTGGGCCAGGTGCACTAAATTGTTCTTGTTTTCTCAGATTACAACAAAATGGACCGGTAGCTATTGAGTGACCGTAAAATTGTGTTTGCAGATCTTTTTGTTCTTTCTGTGAGCTTGAAATAACAGTGAACAGGAGCTCATTTTTCATCATACTATCAAATGGAATGGCCAGGAAGAGGTATTTTGTCTCATGTCTTTTCTCAAGATAATACACCTCTCAGTAACTGTTTTATTCCAGACTCTGCTGTCTGTTGTGCATGTATTATTAAAGTTGCTTATGATTTTATTATTTCATTTCATCTTCATGGGGAACCTACACAACCAAATCAATCCTCATTTAATGACTTATGGCTCATCTACATCATGGCCAGCTGATTAATTTGTCTTTATTGCTTCTACCTTTTCCGTTTTAAATAAATGTTGTAATCCATTTTGGTGACAGATTTATTTAGGATTTATTTCGAAACAAAAGTGTGGTTTTCTTGTTTGCCTTTAAAATCACAGGGAAAGGACACAATAGATAGCAAAAAGAAATAAAATATCCCAGATAACCAAATAAAGAACAAAAACTTCTGAATTTAACCCATTTCACCTGAAGAGTAATTATTATGAAATGCATGTACTCTAATTGTGTTGACTGTTTAAAATGAAGCATGATCTGAGGAACACGGTTGAAGGTTTCAAATACAGCTTCTTCCCTCCAAGCTGCCAAACACCCGGCTGCCACACACGACCTTGCTCGCACCTCCTTAACTGTGCACTACAGACATTAATGGTCTTAACTGATGTCTAACTGTGCATTCAATGAACATTAACACTGTCACTGGATCTAAAACTATCATAAACTCCTACAATCTAACAGCTTGTAAATTTCCAGGAATTGTGTATTTCTATCATGTTAACATTGGCCATCTTGTGGAATTTCTGCCACAGACATATGAGACTGTTTTAAGACAAAGATGAACCCCCACCCAGTATTTGTATAGTGTTTCTTATAAAGTCCTATGTGAGAATAAATACTTTATGTAGCATATCAACTACTGGATCATTTCAAAGTATTGGCATGTCAAGTCAAGTCAAGTGAAGTTTATTTCTATAGCGCTTTTCACAACAGACATTTTCTCCAAGCAGCTTTACACAAATCAACAGTTAAGGTGAATGGTGTGAATTTGTCCCTGATGAGCAGCCATGGCGACTGTGGCAAGGAAAAACTCCCTTAGATGTTATGAGGAAGAAACCTTGAGAGGAACCAGACTCAAAAGGGGAACCCATCCTCATCTGGGTGACATCAAGAGTTTGGACATAAATCTTTCAACAATACAGAACACTGGACAGTGAGAACTAACATGAGTACTGGAGTATAAGATTATAAGTGATGTTCTTTCTGCAGTCTTAAACAGTCTATATGGTTAGTAGCTCCGAGTTTTATGAGCTCAGCATTTGTGATCACCACAGATCCAGCATCAGCTTCTCCCTGCCAGAGCCTTTAAACACTCCAGGAGGTCCAATGTCAAAACTCCACACATGTAGGATTGTGAACTGTCATTGTTCAAAAAGATTGGTACAAGCTCTCAAAGATTGTTTAAAGATCTAACCCGGTGTTAAATAACCTTTATCCTTATACACAGATCTATGAAGCCGAATTAAAACTATACCGTCAATAATAGCTTTAAATAATGTGCATTAATACAGTATGAAACAACTACTGCCTATAAGTATGGTTTGATCAGAAGGTCTTGGGCTTAATTCCCAGCACCACCAATGTGCCACTCCTGGGTCCTTGAGTAAAGACATTAACCCCTTTCCATGTTGTGTATGTATTAGATTATTATTAGTCACTCTGGATGATCCTAACGCAACCCTCCCCAATTTATCCGGGCTTGGGACCGGCACTGAGAGTGGCTGGGGATGGTCCCCTGACCTGGGAATCGAACCCGGGTCGCAGCGGTGGGAGCGCTGCATCTTAACCACTAGACCACCAGGGGACCGTCAATAATAGCTTTAAATAATGTGCATTATTACAGTATGAAACAACTACTGCCTATAAGTATGGTTTGAGCAGAAGGTCTTGGGTTTAATTCCCAGCACCACCAATGTGCAACTCCTGGGTCCTTGAGTAAAGACATTAACCCCTTACAATGTTGTGTATGTATTAGATTATTATTAGTCACTCTGGATGAAGGTGTTTTGGAGAATGCAGTTGCATATATAAATGCTTTGTGCTAAGATTTTTTTATTTCAGTAGGATTATTTAAATTAACTCATTTAATAATTAATTAACTTATTATTATATAATCAATTTATTCATTTATATAAATTTAAAATGTAGTTTTACTGGATATTATAAAGACCACTGACACATGTTTCAAAAAGTGCACATGTCTCAGTGCTCAGTGTTGAATCTGTTTCTGAATTCTTTTACAGTTACTCTTTAAATACTCATGTTTCTTGTATCGTGGGATGATACTGAACTTGCTCCTCATTGTGATGTTCAGTGTTTATATTTTTTTGGTTTATTAGTACCGCTACGTAGACCAGGTCTGGTATAAGATATTGGACTTGGCAGATATATTTCACATGTGTTCAGGTTCAAGAAAAAGGGCACGGCATTGGACCAATACCTGATACTAGCATATTGAATATTGCATACCTGCTTCATACTGTACACTGCAGCGAGCTGAAGAAATGCTTTAGACAAAATTGCACCTGATGATCTTTCGTATCCATTTCTGGCCACGGTAACCTCGTCAACATTCTCCAAAACAAAAGGCAATACTGTGGCATACCATTTCCCCTGAGCTCTGCATTAGAGAGATATTACCAGGAGGCATTTTCTGTCTGCCTGAATCAAATCCCAAACACTCCCACTTTGAAAGATTACCACTGATGCACAGCATCATCTGGAATCAATTCTGTTTGCTGACTGCAGAGATACCACCATATTCCTCTATGGAAAAAAAATCTGAATGTCACAATAGAGCATTTTGTAGATGGTAGAGGAAGAGGAAGGAGGTAGAGGAAGGAGAGCAGGAGGAAGTGAGTGAAATAATAAATTGTGAGACTGTGAAAAGTTTGAACGAGACAATATAGAGCTAACGAGAAATTATATATATTAATTTATTTTTTCTCTTGGAATTTGACCAATACTTTTGTTAATGTGATATTGTGGTTGAAACTTGTATACTTCTAGGTTGGGGGTTTAAGTCCCGGTATAACCAAGCTGCCACTCTTGGGGCCGTTACACAAGGCCCTTAATCCTTGGTGCTACAGCAGCTCTGTAACATGGCTGACAAACATCTCAACATGGCCCTGCGCTCTGTCTCCAGCTTCCTAACATCTCTGGGATATGCAAAGAAAGATTTTCACTGTCCTGATATGTCCTGATGTGTGGATTTTAATTTCTACCTGGCAATCATACTTCTTGAGACTGGCCACTAGATCCATTAGACATACAGTAGCACATTGTGTTCCTTTTGTTTATTTTAATGTTGCATACAAGACAATTGATTTAGGTTGAGTTATCTACAATGTAGTACATCGGACACTGAGGCCCCACAAACACAACTTTCCTCAGTGTTTACAAGAGCATCATCACTTTTTATGCTCTCTGCAGACTTTTACGATGACACTGCATTATTCGTGTTATGGTTCTGGTGCAAATTTTATATTTGCCCCCACAGTGGAACCACGAGAGTGACGAAAAAACATTTATTGAAGAATCATGTTCTTATTGTAATCCCTCAGGCTCTCATGAAATATGTATTCTCACATGTCCAAAACCCCAAAAGAAATTTTTACTCTTTGATTCTGGTGTGCCATTTTGCACAGATAAGGAAGGTTTCAGCAGCACTATAACTACACTGTGTTAAAAATACAGCAGCTGAAACCTCGATCATGTCCTTTTTTTGTTAGAATGGAAATGAATGCACTATGAAATAAGTTGTAGATATAACTGCTGCAATTAAAATATGTTGCCTAGCTTATGCTTTTTGCTTAAACTTGCTGTGACTATACTTCACATTTTATTAATTGTCTGATATAAATAATCAATAAATCTACACAATATGGCACAAAGCCTATTACATCTTACCACAGACATACATTTTATTATAGACAATACTTGCCTTATGTTTTTCTTACTTTAGACATTTCTTACCATAAAATAATTTCTTGCCATAGACTTATTTCTTCCCATAGACACTTCAGGCTTTATGCTTATGTCTTACCCAATACACTTCTATTCATAAAATAATTTCTTACCCCAGACACTTTGTTATATGTTTATGTCTTACCCCAGACAATTCTTACCATAAAATGAATCCTTGAAATAGACATGTTTCTTACCATACACACTTCATGTTATATGCTTATGTGTTACACCAAACAATTATTTCTAAAAAATATTCCATGCCATAGACACTTCATGCTATATGCTTATGCCTTACCCCAGAATCGCTTCTTACTATAAACACTTGTTACAGTAGAATTACTTTTTACCATATACAGTGAGGAAAATAAGTATTTGAATGTAAGTTACATAATGTAAGTTACAAAATGCTAATTTCTTTGATGAACATGGATTTTCTGTCAATGCCACTCATTTGTATGACATTCGGCCAAGTTATTTAAAATTCTGTGAGTGTTGGAGGTTGAGAAAAAGCTCCAAAAATGTGACTTCATGCTTACTTTGTACCCAAAACCCTAAGCTATTAGCATTGACAAATATAGAAATTTCCCTTTAAGCCACAGCCAGAATTAATATTAAATCACAACGAATCCACTCTGGGATTGATAGCGTCAAATAAGTCAATATTGTGTTTGCCAGTAAATGCTGAGGGAGACGTTCTCTCACTGCAATCCTGACCTGAGTCTCTCAACAATCCCAGAGTGCAACGCATCTTACCTGTTTACGTTGTGATCAGGAAAAAAAAAGGAAATTCCTCATATCAGTGCGCCCCGTTTTGCCTCATGTATTTATTATGCTTCGGATCCCTGCTGAGGGAGATTCAGCAAGCAGGCGAGACATGGGGTTTAGAAGAGCGAGCAAGCAGGAGAATATGAAGCCGTTAGTTTGCGGCGGTAATTTAGACGTGATCGGTGTGTTATCGTTTTGTTTGTGGCTGTGCTATTTCCCCGTGGAGTCTCCCATATCGAGCTGAGGACATGCGGCAGGTTTTTCTCTCATTGCTTATGAAGGCAAGCCTCCTATTCAACTCTAATGAGACCACTTACTGTGACCTCAAGAGCACAAAATGCGAACACAAACATTTACTCAAACCTGAGTGTACAGATGCTCTAGTACTGTACACAAATGAAATCGTAGTGTATTTTTTGTGTTTTATTGTGGTGTGGTGTTGACTCTACAACCTGGTATGAAAAGTTACAATTTGTTCATATTAATACAAGATGTCAGGTTTGGGGGTTTGGTAGCTCCCTCTGTTTAACCCAGTAACAAATAAGGAAACAAATAAACAGGAAAGGAAATGCAAGGCAAGCAAAGAGACTCCACGATAACAAAAATGACAGACCTTTTCAATTTATTTGCAGTTTATTTTTTTTCATTTATTTAGTTTTTAAATGGTTTATATAAAAATGAAAGGAAAGGAAAGGAAAGGAAAGGAAAGGAAAGGAAAGGCCTTACAAGACTATAATATTTCCTCATTAAGAAATTTTCTTTGGTTTTCCAGTCAATGTGCAATAGAACATTTGTTGAAATGCCATGAAAGAAGTCATAAGCCAGCTGCAAAAATGTCCAGAATTTGCTATTAAATGAAACAGAAAGGGCATGATGCAAACAGCACACATTTCACTTTTATACAGTTTCAGTGTTGTAGTTGTGTGGAATGCTGTTCCCTGGTGGTCAGTGGTTAGGATGCGGTGCTCTCACCACTGCGGCCCGGGTTTGATCCCTAGTCAGTGAACCAACCCCAGCCATTAGGGTTGCATAAACCTAAGTGCCGGTCCCAAGCCTGGATAAATAGGGAGGGTTGCGTTAGGAGGGGCATCCAGCGTAAAAAAAAACAAAACAAAAGATGTGCAAAATCAAACATGCAAATGATCCGCTGTGGCACCCCTAATGGGAGAAGCCGAAAGAAAAGAAGGTGTTTGGAATGCTGTAGAATGTTCACAAAACCAGTAGGTTCCTGCTATCGATTTTAATTATACCGTTGTCTATTTGAACATTTAATTCTGATTGTCTGGATCTAGTTCTAGTTTGGTCTATTTTAAATGAATATTCTGTCCCATTTTTAAGACAAATATAGGAAGCCATAGTCATAGCAATAATATAGAACAATTATAAGAAGCATTAGCAACTTACACTTTCTCTCCCGTTGCCCTTTAATTATGATTTATTATAAAACATTAAACATACTATCATTTATTTCTGTGTATGATTTAGAATTCCAGAATAACTTAATTATATGAAACAATTAACCAAATTAAACCGTTATTTCCTTATTGGTTCAAAGTTTGAACAATCATCAATGACAGCTTTGTTAATATTGTCCATTGATCTTAGTATTACAAATATAAACCATGGTGAAGTGTGCCCTACACCATACTCTGCTTTGCGGTGTGTGGATTGTTGCCTCCATGTTGTGTATTGAAATCTTCGAATGCACCCCTAGCTGGTTTATCCCTTAATTATAAACATTTAAATATAACCACATACAACCATATTTACCAAGCTTTGTTTTTGCCTGCAAGGAACCATTAAAAACAAAAAGCTTGTCACATGAACAAGAGACTGAAATGTGACAAGTCGGAAAAGTACATCATTCAGTTTTAAAGCACTGACACTGGGGATTCCTTCCAAAATGTTTATTTAACATTTTTATATGTAAAACGTGACCATATCTACAATCCCACATTTTTTGCCCCAAATCAGAGCCACTCTTTTAGAACATTTCCTAAAACCTTAACAGAATTTAACAGTGCTGGCATAACAACTAAAATGAATTAAACACTAATAATTAGAAAATCCAGATGTGAAAATTTGTGTTGTTATTCAGGCATGCGCATGTTCAAGTTCGTCAATTGATATTGGAAATCTCAAGTCAGCTCACAGTCATCCAGGAACTCCATTTCAAGCAAAGCCCCCGTCCTTCAGTTCCTACACACTGCACTACAGTCAGTGTAGAGAGAAACTACAATGATCATAGGGGTATCTCTCTCCTCTATTACGGACGTTTACACCGCACGCTGCATCCGCAAAGCCAACAGCATTGTGGACGACCGCACATACCCCTCACACACACTCTTCACCCTCCTGCCATCAGGAAAAAGGTACTGAAGCACTCAGGCCGTCACATCCAGACTGTGTAACAGTGTCTTCCCTCAAGCCATTAGACTCCTTAACACACAACTCTTTCCTCATAAAGAGATACTTGGTTAATGAGCATCTGGGGAGGTGGTAGCGTAGTGATTATGGCATTGGACTATAGAATCAAAGGTCGTGAATTCAAATCCCAGACACTCGAAGCTGCCACTCCTGAGCCCCTGAACAAGGCCTTTACCCCCATAGCTGCTCAGTTGTATTTTTGAGTTAAATGTAAGTCACTGAACAAACACAACGACTTCTATAATCTTCTATAATCACTCTCTTGTTGAAGTCGTATCCTCACATGAGTTTTCCACCACTGCTTTGCTGACGACACTCAACTTATCTTCTCCTTTCCTCAGCATGTCTGGTGGACATATCATCATGAATGAGTGACATCTGAAACTCATCCCCAGCAAAACTGAACTGTTGGACATCCCAGTACAGGATCTTACAATGTCTTTAAACAACTCTTTGATCTCCCCTTCAGCCACGGCTCGCAATCTTGGGGTAACCATGGACACCATCAGCTGTCCTTTTTTCACATGCTCATAAGAAATGCTCTTGTCAGTTTCTTCTCTACAACATCAGAAGTATAGGACTATTTTTACACACACAGGCTGCTCAGGTGCTTGTTTAATCTCTTGTCATCCATTCGTCCTTTGTAAATGATCCAAAACGCTGCTGCGTGACTTGTGTTTGACCTGCCTAAGTTCTCCCACACCACCCCACTGCTGCGCTTCCTCCACTGGCTTTTGATAACTGCATGAATCAGATTTGAAACACTGATGCTTGCCTATAAAAACCAAAAATGGACCAGCACCCTTTTACTTTAAAGCTATTATCACTCCTCACACTGCACAACACAGTCTCAGATATTCTAGCACTGTTAGACTCGTCCCACCATCTCTCTGGGGAAAAGGTAAGTATACTTTAAGGCTCTTTTCTGCTCTGACACTGGGGCAGTGGAATTAACTTTCACAAGATGTCCGAACAGCTGAGTCTCTGCCTAGGACTAGTGAAGAACAGCCAAAAAAGTGTGCGATAATTTCTCTTAGAGTTTTAGGCTGATGGTATTTTATGTCTTTAATCGAACCAGTGTTGATTTATTCATTGAAGGGACTCAAAGCAAATTTGTGCGTCATTTTGGATAAGGGCGTATGCTAAATGCCGTAAATGTAAACAATAATTATAATTGCAGTTCCTTTCATTGTATTGTTTAGCCTCTTGATTTAGAAAGCCATATGCCATATTGTTACCCCCTCTTTTTATGTACCAAGTATATGATTATAATCTAATCCTATGTTGTTAGCTTTGCTTAATTTTCTGGCTCATTTTGCCCTGGATGTAACAAAAAATCTTTTATTCTGGTTGATTTTTTTCGAGGTTATATGTCTGTCATAAAATTAGAATACAAATGAAATATCCATCTGTATCCTCAAAAACATGACAATATTTAGCCTCAAACAAGCATTGGCCATAGTTTGATCCAGAAGTACTTCAAAATTAGTTTGCATATAGTGCAGGGAGATTTTACTGTAATTATCATGCACAACTGCATAAGATTCCATTAGTTCCAGAGGGCTCCTCTACAGGACGTGTTGGCTCGGCTAAATGTCAGCAAGCGCTCACTAAACCGCTCCATCTTCCAAAGTGAAGGAAGACCGGTTATGCTGGGGAAAGTCCACAACCTTGGCAAAACCTCAATTTTCCCTGCGCTTTGCATAACTAATTTAACTTAATTAGCCGAGCTCATGGCAGAGGCATAAATCGATTGTTAATTACAGCTGGAATTGGACGGGGTGATGGAGGAAAGGGAGGGGGTGCTGGGATATTTATAGACATTAGAGGGGAGCACAGACGGACATTTCACCATGCCCAGGAATGGGAGGCATGCATTATCCTCTAAAGTGTTTTAATTTCCACATTTATTCTGTCTGTAGGTGCAACCATGGGGCATGAAAAGTGGAGTGACTGTGTATATGTGTGTGTACTGGTGCATGTGAGTGTGTGGGCAGTTGTTCTTAATAATGCGATATGAAACTGGCTGGCAGTTATTGCCTCATCATTCTGCCATTATTTTAAGTCACAGAGCTGCATGTGTGTGTGTGTGTGTGTGTGTGTGTGTGTGTGTGTGTGTGAGACACTGATTAAAGCCAAAGCCTGCTTTGACATTTTCATTTGCAAGGCTCAGGGAGAAGTTGATAACTAGACATTACTCTAGGTTTGTTCATCTACAGTTTAAATCCCTGACTTGAATCGTGTCGGATAAAGCAGAGCCAATAGTGTACACACACACTCACACAAGCAGACACACATATAAAAGCTTTGTGTTTTTTCTTGTATGTTTTTATGCATAGTGGTCTGACAGTGCAGGGCATGAAGTTGAGAGACACAGAGAAAAAAAAACAGGTTTTTAGTACTTACTCTCTGCTCACAAATTATTAATATGCTGTAAGTGCTTGTAAAAGCTGTAACACCTATTGGAATTTCAACGTGTCCAGTACTCAAATCCTTTGACATTTAACAAAGGCTTTAGAGGAATTTGTGCTTTTTGGTGTATCTGTAACATCATCAACTGCCTTTTTTATCTTATTAACCAAGAAAAGAGAGATGCTGGGGTTTATTGCAATGACTGTTATTAGTATTGGAAGTGAGCACCAACTTGTGGATATTCAACTATATTCCAAGTAGCTATAAAAGGGTAAAAAGCACAATATTTTGTTTAGTAATAAAGCAAATGAAAGGAAAGGAAAGGAAAGGAAAGAAAAGGAAAGGAAAATTAAATACTCTGGTAAGCAATGAACCAATTGCAGAATGCTGTGGTATATGATTTGAAAATCTGTATTCTTTTCACATCTGGATTTATCACACAAGTCTATCATGGATTATATTCTTATAACAGCATGCGCTAAGATTTTCAGGATCAGAGATTGCATGTTCTGCTTGTGTTTCTATAAGTTATTTTTTCTCTCGTTTCCTCCGTATAGTCCGTGCATTGTAGGTTGATTTTCACTTCCAAATTTTCTGTAGTTTCTATCATTGTACATCTGACATTACCAAGCTTCCTAATTTAGATTGCCATATTGTTTTCCCCTGTTTTTCTGTACCAAATATATGATTATAATCTGGTCATGTGTTAGTTTTGAGGTCCTGAGGTCCATCCCCCTAAAATAGCTAAAAGTAAAAACTACTTCCAAAAATATTCAGCTTTGATATTAATGAGTTTTTTGTGTTCATTGAGAACATGGTTGTTGTTCAAATTAAATCCTCAAATAAAATTAATCCTCAAATATATATATATATATAGGATAAATTCCAGTAGGCTGAGTTACCCAGATAAATCAATGGCGTGTTGTATAAAATTAAATATTAATATTTTTGATCTACTTAATCGTCAAGTCATGACCGGTTCCGATAATAAATAAAATCATTTTGGGACTGAAAAACATTAATCTGGATCAATTTCATAGGAAATGTATGGAATGCATCATATATTTTATATATCTTATTGTCTAATATTAAACAAATCCTTGCAATAATAGGTGCATTTGTCATTAATGCAGCACTCAGAGTCTCATTAGTATCTGAGAGTAAACAAATCATTTACAGATTTGACAAAACTCTTATCCTTCCTCTTTGTTCTTATTTAACTGCCAATAATGAATAAAGTGTAATATATCCAACAGCGTGTGTAGAATTTTTGTTTATTTTTTGCACGTTATTGGACCTTGCTTATTTATTATGCTGTACACTGTACGTTACTATACAGTAGATTTTAATGAGTCTTTCCAGTCACTGATCCATTTCCTCTTTATGTCTGTCTCAATCTGCCACTCTCAATCTGTCTATTAAACAGACCCCATCTATGTTTCCTAGCAATGTCTGCTACAGACACAATTGACAATAAGTGCAAATAAAATCCAAAAGAGATCGTTAAGGGACATTTTAGGGGAAAAGAAGGACATCTGGTCAGACCTACTATATCCAAAGCTGAAGCTGTTACAGCCAGAGATTTTTTTTTTTTGTAGGTTTGTACACTATGGTGATTTTGATTAAGACCTGTAAACCTCTCTGGACCTGTAATAGTATTTCAAAGCTGCACTAGAAAAACTATGGTTCCTGATATTGTAGTACAAATGGATTTAGTTTTCATTTTCTGTTTCAGGCTATGGTTCAGTTTTTTCTGGTCTAGAAATAAGCTCCGCTCATAACTTAATTTGATTGGTTAAAAAAAAAATGTTTTTAGCATACAGTATATAATTTCAAGCACCAGAAGATAATGTAAAGATAAAGGCTGAATGTAAAAAGTCATTGTTGCTCTTAATACCTCAACTGTAATAGTGTTTCAAACATAAAAGGGTTCCTTTAAGTAGGTATTATACCTTTTGAAGAATTTTTTTGCTGTGCAGCATCATGCCCAGATGCAATTTAGCTAAAAGAATCCTCCAGAGGTGTGGATCCTGCTTAAAAAACACCTTTACATTAGGTTCTTTATCTCATTCTTCCTGTTGCATTGCCCTTGGGGAACCATGGTTACATACATAACCAAGAGACGTTCCCCTTTAGTAACTCAAGCTGCGTTAACAACACTTTGGGAACGAGAGTCTAACAACACCAGACTGACCAATCCCTACATAGTGTGGATGGGCACAGCTAGGTTAAAGGGCATAGGGGCCAGGAGTGGCACTAAGGTCAAGGTCATTAGAGGATGAAATAACATCTGCAATCCATCTGCTGAGAGCCTGCTTGTTCGCAGGGAGACCTCTCTTTGGAAGGCCATAGCAGATGAACAGCTGCTCTGACTTTCTCCACAGTTCCAGTCTGTGGATGTATATGCTCACACTGGACATAGTTGGTCAAGCTTCTCCTGGAATGGGGCCTAAAAAGGGGGAGGAAAGAATGCCTGGAGCCTAAGAGTACCTTTGGAACATACCCTGATTGATAGGGTATAGGAAGGCACTTGCAATGCCTGGGGTACATTTTAGAAAAGAAGGGGGCACAGAGAGAGCCTGAAGATAACCTACTTTCTTGAGAGAGGAGATGGCCAAGAGCAACACAATTTTGACTGTGAAAAACCTTAAAGGCACCTTGGTCAAAGGCTTAAAGGCAGGCTCCGACAGGACCTACAAGACAATGGCCAAGTCTCACGCAGGCACTCTAGATTACCATGGAGGAAACGTGTCACCAAGGGGTTCTTACCCAGTGACTGCCCCGTGAGGGGGACACGTACATTTTTAGGGTGAAAGGAGCCAACTCTTTGCCAACTCTTTGTGTTGTTCGCATTATGCCGTGAACAGGCACCACCTTGTGGTTTGAAGGATGGCCTCTATGACCTTAGTGGAGAGACCACGGCTAGAAGCTGTGCCCCCTCAAGGGCCACAGCCACGGCCTCCACAGCTCTGAGTGGGAGTGAATTATTGTGCCCCCTGCTTGAGGGATAAGATCCCCTCTGAGACGAATCTCCCAGGTAGGGTAATAAAGAAGGGCTAACAGGGCCACAAACCATGGCTTGCCTGGCCACCTGGTAAACCCTCTCCAGAACTCCTGGGAGCAGTGCATCATGCTGGGGGTGTAAGGGAGAATTAGAGGGGACAGTGAGATGTCTGTTGAGTCACAAACAGTTCCTCTTGTGCTCTGTAAAATCTCCTCCAGATTTGCTCTACCACATCCACGTGAAGTCACCATGCAGATGTGGTAGAGCCTTAGCCCATGTCTCAAAAGGGCATCTAAGGGCATCTGCTCTATCATTTAAGTGGCATGGGATATACGCTGTCAAGCAGAGCAGCTTCCCCAGGGCCCACAGGAGGATCTGGCGTGCCAGCTTGTATAGGAGGCGAGACTGCAGAACCTCCTGGTGGTTGATGTAGGAAACCACTGAAGTGTTGTCCATACGGAACAACACATGGTGGCCTTTTAGGTCTGGAAGGAAATACTTCAGAGCTAAAAGCACAGCCAGCATGTCTAAGCAATTCATATGCCACATCCAATGAGGCCTTCCCCAGAGAAATTGGGCGGAGCGGGCACTCATGACCGCCCCCCATCATTTTGACATTGCTACTGATCTGGTACCAGTTTTGTATTTTTTACATTTGTTGTCTCTTATAGTTAAAATCCAGATTTTGTTGATAGTTAACCTAATTCCCAGATCAGAGAAGGGAAAAAGGTCACACCTTCCAGAAGACATACTCATGAAATAGCCTCTCTGTGAATTCTTATGAGTAGCCAATTTTTTCATCACGGTGTGACCATAGGTGTAAACCATAGCCTTGTTGACTCTCAGGGCTCAGTGTGGAAATTACTCTCTTCATCTCTGCCATGTCTTTCTTTTTCCTTCTACACACTTCCCTGATGTACTCAGCCTGAGGTTGTCACTGAAATTGACATCTGTGCCAGAAAAGTGTTTTTGGAAGCTGCTCCTGAATGAAGCCCCCAAAGCCTTACAAAGGAATGGAAACCTTACCGGCATGGGGATTGTGGTTTGAATGCCAAAGTAAATTCTTTCGGGCACATCACAGCTAATGAGCCTTGGAATTCATTCATAACCATGATGGAAAACATTTCAAAACAAAAATGCGAGTCTACATTTCCAAAGACAGAAAAAACTCACCACTGTCTGCTTTCACCAAACCGAGCTCTATGTAGTTTGATTGAACTTCTGTAAGAAACTGCTATTCACTGGTATTTAATATAAAGTGAACTTGTGGATGAATTCATACAGTATAAAGCATGGATTGAACCTGAATGAATCTCAGCGAGGCAATCAGACATCTCACAGTGATGGGAGGGGTAAAAAAAAGTCTTTACAAGGACATATCAGGACAATCGGCAGACTCGTAACATCACTATGTATTTTATAATGGCTTCATTTACTTTAAAATCACCCTGTATTGAATCACTACTTACAGGGGAAAAAACCTTGTACCCTTTGATGAAAAACCTTGTCTTGTTCATAACATCACTGAAAATTACCTCCAAAGTGAGGGGGGTCAGAAGTCATGTAGGTTTTAGAAGTTTAAAACTGGTAGTTGAAAGTTATTAAAAATTTAAACTGGTTTGCAGTAGCCAGACAGGGACAACAATGTTTATGTATTTTCCGACAATACAGTATAAATACATTTTTTATTCATATTTTAGCTTGTGTAGGCCTATTTTTCCCTGAACACCAGCGTCGCTTATTGTGTTACACTTGTAATAGCATTTTTAATTGTTGGATTCATTTTGACCAATGGGAGCTTTTGTGGTGCTTTTTTTGGGAAAACTTGATTTAAGAGTTCAAGACATTTCTTTATTATTATTTAAAAAATGTGTCTGTCATATACATTAAACCAGACCTAAATTATTATTATATTACAGATTTTTTTTGAAGAGTGACAGAATCTTTTACAAACATTAGATACAAAAAATGACTAGAAATGCAGCCCAATAATGACCACCACAAGCAAATTTCAGTCATGGTTCATGCTGCTTTTCACTTTATTCTTTTCCTTTTTTTAAACAAAAGCATTTCGTTCCACCGACGCTACACCATCTATGCTCCAGTGTCCACCTACTCACCATTTTTAGCCATCTACAAGGTCACACCTCTGCGCTTCCTTCTCAAGTTGCCTTTATACTGGATCAAAGTATGGCAGGAAATTTCTAAAATAAATGATTCATCAAGAAAACTTTTTTGGATCCTGTCACCACAGATTTAAGAAGGATGAAGAAGATGAGCAATGTTGAGATCCAGGGTTCCTGGTTGCTTGGTTCAGTCTTTTGGGTATGTCAGAAAAAACTCGACATTGGAATTCATGACGCATTTTGGGAGTTTTCCTCCTACGTTCTTTGAATAAACATGAAACAAGATCTGTAACTGTGTTTAACCTTGATTACTCATCTTTTCATAACAATATTTGCTAAATCATTATGGCTTTGTAGTCATGGGACCATATTGGCAACACAGAATTAGTCATTTTGAATTAAATGAATATGGTATTAAACACCATTCCAGGAAGCCAGGAATGCAAACAAAACAAATGATATTTAATTCATGGATAACTGAGATTTGCCAACCTACTGTAGGTTTTTTGATGGTGGGAAGAAACCAGAGACCCTAGAGGAAACCCATGAACATACAAAATATAATTCTAAAACTGTGTGGCAGCAACACTTACAGCAGATATGGTAACTAAAGATTCTTTTCAAGGAACAAACTGAACAATTCTTAAAGAAGATGATTTTATCTTTCTTTTTCTTTTTTTTTTTTTTCCATGTTCTGTGAAGTGGCAAGTTTATGATGTGCAGAAGAAAACCCTCCTTGATGAGCACCCCGATTGTGTCTTTAAAATTGCAGGTTATACACTTAAGCTTCCAATGAGATCTTAAACTATTCTCTCTCTTTGGAAAAACGTTCAGTGAGCAGGTAGTAAAGCCAAGATGAAATCAATTCCTGTTTCAGATCAATAATTAGATCCAGCATAGTTAAAAAAACATTGATTAGATTTTTTTTTTCTTCCTGAATAGTGTTTAAAGCAGCCTTGGGTAGTTTGATTCTTGCAGCAGAAATTCTAAATAAGTTTTCTCCCCTTGTGCAGTGCTCTTTCATCCGATTCTCAATCATTTAGATATATGAAAAAAGTGGTGGAGGATGCCCCTGGCTCAAGTCACAACACACATTTGACATTTCCATCGTTGGGACGTTCCAGACCTTTCTGCAGTGTTTTGAAGTCTTACAAGAGCGCAGTGAGAGGTGCAGACAGAGAGGGGGAAGGAGAGAGTAGGAGATGAAAAATAAAAGAGAAAGTCAGGGCAAGTGAGTGAACTGTTAGTAGAGGATAAGATGGTCCAGAGCATCTAGATCTGCAGCTGTCGATCATATAATATTATATATCATATCATATCATTTCATATATCATATCATATACATTTTTCGTAAATTTGTTAGAGGATGTGTAATACTCTAACATATTGTAAACAAGACCATTTTCAGGTTACGTTTATAACCATGGTTCCCCGAGGGAACAACATGCTGTGTCAGAAACACTTTGGGAAGGCCTCCACTTTGTCCACGATCTGAATCACATGTATAATCAGACAAAAGGAAACTTAAAAGCACTTGAAGTTAAACCAGTGCTAGCATCTGAAGAGGGAAGGAAGCGCTGCAGCGATGCAGGCAGTGTGGCATAAAGACGCAGCGTTTTGTTACCTTGGGGACCATGTTTACAAATGTAACCTAGAGACGTTCCGCTTTAGAAACTCAAGCTGTGCTTTGGGAACGAGAGTCCAATAAAGCCAGATTGACCAATCCCTGCTTAATGTCGATGGGCACAGCAAGGGCAAAGGACAGAGTGGCCAGGAGTGACACTAAGGTCGAAACTATAGAGCCTGAAAAAGGTCAGCGGGGTGGACCAGCCCGCAGCTTTGCAGATGTCGTGGAGGGAAACTCCAAAAGGCCTTAAAGGCAGCTGTACTTTGAGTGCGCTTTGACCCTGAAAGAAGCAGGGAGACCAGAGGACTCATAAAAAGAAGAAATAGCATCCACAATCCATCTGCTGAGCATCTGCTTATTCGCAGACAAACAGCTGCTCTGACTTCCTCCACTGTTCTGTTCTGTGGACATATATGTTTAGTCAGTTAAGCTTCTTCTGGTCTGGAATGAATGCCTGGAGCCTAACAGGTTGGGGGATGACAGAGGGTACTTTAGGAACTTACCCTGATCTAGGGAAGAGGAAGGCACTGGCCAGGCCTGGAACAAAATCCAGGAATGAAGGGGCCTCGGAAAGGGCCTAAAGATCCCCTAATCTCTTGAGAAAGCAGATGTACAAGAGAAACACAGCCTTAACTGTGAGGAACCTCACAGGTACATCGGTCAGAGATTTAAAGGAAGGCTCCGACAGGGCCTCCAAGACAATGGCAAAGTCCTATGCATCAGCCTCTGGGTCAAGTCAAGTCAAGTCAAGTTTATTTGTATAGCGCTTTTCACAGACATTGTCTCAAAGCAGCTTTACACAAATCAACAGTGATGGTGAATGGTGCGAATTTGTCCCTGATGAGCAAGCCGTGGCGACTGTGGCAAGGAAAAACTCCCTTAGATGTCATGAGGAAGAAACCTTGAGAGGAACCAGACCTCAAAAGGAGAACCCATCCTCATCTGGGTGACATCAAGAGTTTGATCATAAATCTTTCCAACAATACAGAACACTGAACAGTGAGAACTAACATGAGTGCCACAGAGAAAGCTGCAATAGTGGACACTTAAAATGTCAAAATGGAAGGAGTCAACCCTGTGGTGAACTGTTTTGGAAGGAATTCCAGCACTGAACCAACTGGGCAGTTAACTGGATCTAGGCGGTGTTGTTCCTACAAAGCAGTGAACAGGTGCCGCCTCGCGGCATACAACATCCTCCATTGAAAAAGGTCTCTACCACCTCTTTGGGGAGACTACCGGCTGGGAGCTGCAGCCCCTCAGGGTCTACAGCCATAGCCTCCACAGCTCTGGGTGGTGGTGTATTATTGTACCCCATGCCTGAGATAGAAGATGCTTCCTGGGAGAATTCTGCCAGGGAGGGTGTTTGAGAAGGGCTACCAGGTCTGCAAAACATGACCAGCCCAGCCTCTGCGAGGCCACGGACTCCATCTTGGGGAACTCTCTCAAAAACTCCCGGGAGCAGCTTGACAGGGGGAAAGGCGTACAGGCGTAGCCTCGGCCGCATCTGTACCATGGCGTCCAGCCTCAAGAGGGCTGGGTGAGTGAGGGGGAACAAGAGGGGACAGTGTGAGGTCTCTTGAGTCACAAACAGATCCACCTGTGCTCTGTAAGACCTCTGCCATATCCGCTCCACCACCTCGTAGTGGAGCTTCCATTCCCTGGGTCTATGCCTTCGCCTCTAAAGGGAGTCTACTCTCCAATTGGACCACAGGAGGATCTCCCATGCCAGCCTGTATAGGGGTGAGATTAGAGACCCCCTGGTGGTCGATGTATGAGACCACCGATGTGCTTTCCATACGGAAAGGCATGAGGGATACATCCAACGTTAGCATTATGTGTTGACAAGGAGCTCCCAGGAAGGGGCCCTGAGACAGGAACACAGGTTCTTTCCACATATCTAAGGCTTGGAGGGCTCACCACGAGACCTTGATAGTACAGAGTGGATTGCACTTTTAGGAGAATCCTCTGTCTCTGAGCCACCACTGGATGGATCTCATGTGCAGGAGGCTGAGTGGAATTACACTGAATGCTGCTGCTACGAGTCCCAGCAGCCTCTGGAACAGCTTTACAGTGAGTGACTGACCTTCTCTCACTCTCTCGCATAACGGTCTAGTCCCCCACAAGAGGGTGGTTCCCTGTACTGGTGAAAGCACACTCTTCTTGATGTTTAGTTAAACCCAGTTCCTTCATACAGGTGAGAATGACATCTCGATGCCGGACTGTCAGAAGCTCTGATCGGGCTAATATCAACCAATCGTCTATATAGTTCAGAATGCGAATGTCCCGAAGCCTGGGCGGGTCTAATCCAAATCCGTGCATTTTGGGAAGGTGCAGGGTGAGAGTGCCAGGCCGACCAGAGGGACCCAATATTGGTAAGCTTCACCCCTGAAGCAAACCTCATGGACCTGCTGTGAGCAGGAAGGAAGGATACCTTATCTGAGACATGACCTGCTTAGGAATGAGCATCCTGAACCAATGAGCATCCTGAAGCAAGTGGTTCAAGGAGCGTAGTTCTAGAATTTAATGGAACCCCCATCCTTCTTGGGAAGCCCAAAATACTGGCTGTAAAAGCTGCACTCTCTAAGTAAAGGAGGGGCCACTTCTATCCTCAGGAGAGTGCTTACTTTCTGTTCCAGGACCAGAGCCTGCTCAGGACCCACCAGAGTGGGACACACCCAGTTAAAATGGGGAAGAAAGGACTTGGGGCCACCAAGGAAACGGCTTAGGCTGTGGAGCGGTCCATGTCAGGCTGACCTGGTATGCCTGCAACACACCCATCGTGTGAAAGCAACCTGCAGCTGCGTAAGCTTTGCAGACTAAAGCTAGAGTGGCTGGCAACGGTTTAGTGGCCATTACCGGTGCATTAAGGGATGCTGCTACTCCCGGGAAGAAATGGCCAGCAGCGTCTCTTCCAACCTTGGCATCGTCCTATAGCCGCTCTTTCATCCCCACCATGTTCACGTCCAGCGAGGCTTGTGAGGTAAAGAGGCGGGCTGCATACTGGCTATTCCAGGACCTGGACACCTAAGTGTGCAAATCCGAGAAAAAAGGCAGACCCTGGCGTGAAGGCTGTGACGCAGGGTGCAGGAAGCGCTCATCTAGCTTACTCTGTGCGCTGCTTCCTCTCTCCGTCTAGCTTGATCTTGGACACGGCCTGCATCACTACCTCCAGGAGCTCCTCATACAGCACAGGCTGGGAGGAGTCTGTGGGCTTGCTAGCTTCTATAATCTCTTACTTCTCAGAGCAAGAAATGTGGCACACTGTGCTGCTTGCACTGGGAGAAGAAACCGCCAAAGGGCGTGCTTCCCCCAGGAAGCGAGCGCTAGACCCGGCAGGTGAGGTGGGAGAAAGGGACACGCCTGTCTCCATGCCCTCTGTCAGATCCTCTTGTGAACCCCATGCCATCTGGGGCCGCTTAGCCTCGGTAAGAACGGGGCCCGAGCCACAAGGGGCCCTCTCCTCAAAGAGCGCTCTCCGCAAGCAAAGAGTGTACTACCTCCAGGAGCTCCTCATACAGCACAGGCTGGGAGGAGTCTGTGGGCTTGCTAGCTTCTATAATCTCTTACTTCTCAGAGCAAGAAATGTGGCACACTGTGCTGCTTGCACTGGGAGAAGAAACCGCCAAAGGGCGTGCTTCCCCCAGGAAGCGAGCGCTAGACCCGGCAGGTGAGGTGGGAGAAAGGGACACGCCTGTCTCCATGCCCTCTGTCAGATCCTCTTGTGAACCCCATGCCACCTGGGGCCGCTTAGCCCCGGTAAGAATGGGGCCCGAGCCACAAGGGAGAGCCCTCTCCTCAAAGAGCGCTCTCCGCAAGCAAAGAGTGTACATAACCTTACGGCTACAATTAGAGCAGTCGACTACCTCGAGAGCTGACTGAGCATGCACCTTTCCCAAGCAAACAACACATTGACTGTAAGTATCCCCCCAGAAATGAAACAGGGGCAAGGAGGAACACACAGTCGGAAATTCTGCTTGCTTTTAAAGCTCATGTCTGCACAAATTCACACACAAAGGCGCTTACCTGAACAAACAGAAGCTAGCATCGGCTCCACTGCATGTGCATTTTGTAGCTTTCTGGTTGTGACATTACCCAGCCGGTAACGTCGCGCCTTGCTGTGCATGAACAACGGGGAGGCATTCCCAAAATGTTTTAACGCAGCTCGAGTTCCTGAAAGGGAACTACAGGAACAGTTCAAAATTAAGCAGCTCAAAACCAGATTTTCATCAATTTTGTGAAATAATTCTTGGAGTCTATAAATTGCATCTGGCATTTTAGTTCAGTGGGTACGTCAGACAATCCTCTAGAGCTGCACAAATGCAAAATATTAACATAGTCATTATGCCAGAATAAAATAGAACCTGAAACCAAATATTCTGCATTTTACCATTGAATCTGTATGAAAGCAAACTTCCAGAAGAACATCAACCCTGACATTTCATCCATTCACATGATGTTGATTGATAAATGACTGCATAGTAACAGGTTATGCAGCACTCAGCAGACACTGATGATATTGTCATGCAAAACTGCTTGTGTAGATCAGACTAAGGTCACTTCTAAGGACCCATGAATTTTCTCCTTCCATTTTATATACCCCTTGATATATATGGGGGTCTGTAGCTTTTTCCTTGGACCCTAAGACACAAGAAGGGAGACACACTGGATGAGGTGCTACCCCATTTTACTACAAAATGGCAGTCAGCCCACAATGTCTATTCTTCTTCAGCATGTCTATAGACTGAAGAAAAATCTGACCAAATCCGATTCTGCTCTGAAGCATGTCAGTTTACTGAAGCCTGTCCTATAACATCAATGAATTCATTTCATATTTAATGACTGCTATCCCAAATTTTTATGGATCATTACAAATCCCCCAGCATACACATAAAAAACGGTGCACTGGAAAATAATTGCAGCGATAAACCCAGAATGCCGAATATCCTGCTGAATAGTTTTTGTGCTCTTTTCCAAATAAAGAGCAGATGGATTTCACAAGCATGACCTTGGGAAGATCAGATCCGAAAAAAAAGCCATGGATGTGGCAAGAGATATTCAGAGATCAAAAACACTCCACGGCGTTAAATATTAATGCCACACGATTGCGCCCATCCCCTCCTTAAAGAATATTAAGCACTTGGATTAAGATTTGCTTTCAACTGTACTTGATTAGGTCTAGAAAATGAGAATAATGTCACTCTGTGGTGTCCAGATTGCGGTAGTGCAAAGGGTTTAAAGAGAGAATTGACCGTCTGTGCCTGAAAATTTGTGTGATGAGTTGTGGCTTTAACAAGATGCCATCACGGTGTAATAAAAAAAATAAAATTAAATAAAACGTTTAATCAACAATGTTTTCTCATGCTCGAAAATTTAACACTGCGCAGATAATTAGCATAGGTTGTTGTCATAATTAAAGCATACAGTGACCTTTGCCTCTAAGTTGTTCTGCACCAATTAAATCCACCAGGTATTTTTTTTAATTTATGTTTTGAAGGACAGCTCCTAAACACTGCAGCGGTGGCAACAATGCATTGCAAACGTTCATGCAAACGTGAGGTGACCGTTTCCGCCCCGTTGTACGGTTATAATAATGAAACATGAACAGTAACCTTGGGGAAAGCTTAGACAAGGATAAAAGCATGAGATAGTGATTAGCTGAAGCTCTGAAGTGTAAATTGAATTGTAAATGTGTTTCTCTTTATCTTAATCAGAAATAACAGCCTCGCATGTACAAATCTAGTTAGCTGGGAAAATGAACAGGAAGAAAATTTCATATAGAGATGTAGCATGAGTGCTGTAATACAGAATTGATTAGGCAAAGTCTATTTTACTATGGCACATAGTGTGACTTTGACTGTATGAGAAAATCATGCTTAGCTAGCCAGGTTTTAGACATTATTTTTACCAAAGTAATCATTAAGCTAGCTTAATGAAAAGAATGAAAAGAGACCGAACAAGCACCTGAGCAGCCTGTATGGACCGAAATTGTCAAATTTTTCAGGATGTTGTAGAAAAAAATAGACAAGAATGAGCTACATTAAGCAACATGTGAGGAGAAGGACAGTTGATTGTCTAAAGTAACCCCAAGGTTGTGAGCAGAGAGTTATGAAGAGTTATTTAGAGACCTGGAAATGAATCACCTGGGAATTAATACAGATTTATTTTTCGTTTGCTGTTGTAATGAGCTCCATTCTTCTGGGAAAGCTTCACGCTAGATATTGAAGCGTCACTGTGGAGATTCAGAATAACAGAATTATTGAGGAAGTCTGGGGTACAGTCAGTTCCAGTTCATGCCAAAATATGTTCAGTGGAGTTGAGGTCAGGGCTCCTTGCAGGTCACTTGAGATCTTTCACTAAATCTTAACACCACATAACTTCATGGAACTCTCTTTGCACACAAGGGAAATCAACATTTAGATTTTTGTATGAAATACAATACAATACTGCAGAATACAAACTCTTTGGTAGAATTGTTTGAGAAATGTCATGCTTCCACATTCAAAGATATACAATACAATTGTGTGCCTCTAATTTTGTAGTAACAGTTTGGGAAAGAACCAAATATGGCTGGAAAGCAATACTTTTGTCCATATACTACAGTCAAAGCTGCTGTTATTGACAATCAAACACCTTCAAAAACCAACCAGGCTGAGCATTTCAATGTCATGAAACTAGAGTTAAAAAAATACCAGTTTACAGTGTTTAATGTTAAATCTTGTTTGCATGTTGATTTAAAATAAAGTGCAATACATTCTTCTTCTCGGGTTTATTGTGCCTCAGTGTAGAAAAGCATCGTGACATCAGATTCATCACATTCTAGGACGTTTCTAGGCAGCCTGACGCATATTTCTACATTTGAACTCGCTCTTTGTGAACACAGTATGCGCTCACACGATCTCACCTTCACACATGAACACCCTCATACTGCTGCCACTTTGTCTGACCATTTTTCGTTGCTGTTTCTGTGTTTGTGACCAATTGTAATCTCTCATTTACCCTCCCATTTTTTTCTTTCTCTTTCTCAAATACACACACACCTACACACACACAATCACACACTATCCTGACTATATGCCAAGCACAATCATACATTTGCACACACTCCCTCTGGTACATAAACATCCTTTTCTTTCATTCTTTCGTTCGTTCTCTCCCTCTGCTCCCACCAACACTTACACACATCACCACATTCTGTGAGCACTTTTCAAATCCCTCTGTGTCTTGCTCTTGTCTATGACCAGTTTTCATTTCTCTCTCTCTCAACACAACACAAATATCTACATTTGCACACACTCCCTGGGGTGCAAAATCAGAGATACCACTCTCTCTTGTCTCTTATTAGCACACACAAGCACACAGACATGCTAACAGAGTGCTTTCTCTATAAATACTGTACCTGCTCTCTTCAGATTCAGTCTTTTTTTCTCCCAGCTTCCGAATGAATGCCAAGGACTCATGCTCAAGCCATTGGGAAGATGTACAAGCAGACTTTTTTTGCTCTTTGGCTTCCATGAAAAACAAGCTTGCTAGTAGACAATGAATTTGTGCTAATCAGTAACAAGGTAGAAGCCTATTTGAAAGCAACTTTGAGATAAGTTGAGCAGAACCTTCATATTTAATTCTGTGGTGGTGAGAATAAATTAATCTTTATCCCTATATTTACCTTTGGCCACAAGCCGTGGGTGAAACAATAAGGTCACAAGTGCAGGTGATGGAAATTAGGTTCCTCTGCAGGATTACTGAGCTTATGTTGTTATGTTGAGGATCTGGGCATTTCAGGAGGTCATGTGGGCAGATCCCAGCACCACCAAGCTACACTACGATTCAGTTATTATGAGGGCTAACATAAAAAAACAAAACTAAAAATAATAATAATAATTACTGGAAATGATGGTATTTCTAGCAGTACATTTACCTGTGGAGACTAGTAACCTTTTAATTTGGTTTTGTTTTAGTCCCAGGAGGTGAGCTGGCCAGCTTATTATAAACGTGGAAATGGTTTTGTAGTTAATAAGCTGGCCCGCTCACTTCGCAGTTAATTGGCCTGGCATGTCAATGTCGCAATCAACGTATTTTTCTGAATTCATTCCACAGAAATGCCCTTCACCTGATATTCAGACCAAACATGATAACAGAACATACTTTGTCTCTAAAAATACTTTGCATTCAAAATAATCTGTGTAGAAGACGCTACAAGGTCTTCCAGTATTTCCTGTATGGATAGGAACCAGTAAAGCTATTAAAACCACTTCATTGGTACCCAATTTCCACCCCTGGGAAGGGGTCATTTAGCTTTTCAATCCAGTTGAAGTCAAGCTCTATACAGCCAAAAGGCATGTTCTCAGCAACAAGGTATTCATCTGTTTGAAAGAGGTCCTTTTCCAAACTGTACTATCATAATATCCCATTCATTCTCTCTTTTTCCCTTTTTTTCCAGTCAAATGCACAATTTCCAACCATTATTGCAAGTCATCATGTATCACAGACAGATTTGTAAGATTCTTGCCTTTCAAAAAGCAATGTTTTAAATATATTATATGAAATCTAGCAAAATACACAGTAGTTTTAACAAGCAAGACCACTTTGCTTCAAAAGCTACATCAGCTTTTATTCTACACTCTTTTTTGGAGCTTTGTCGTTCTCCTTTTTTTAACAAGTATTTATTCATTTAGAGTTCTGCTTGGTTGCCCCTATAGATCTTCAGATTGTTTCCTGATTCTCTAAAAGATTTTTTGTTGATAATTGGAATTCTACTTGGAACAAGCATCAGCTGCCTGTTCTCCTACACTCTCAGAAAATTTGGTTCCTTAAGGTTTATTTGATTCCTGTAGTAGATCATTAAAGTTCTACTCATTTGATTAAGCGTTCTGCTTGGTTGCTCGAGGAGATCTTTGGAGTGTTACTTGATTCTCAGCTGCATTAGTTGCCTGCCATTGGAGTTCTACATGGTACGTCTTATAAGCGCTTTAAATTCTACTTGGTATCTTCTTCTTCTTATTTCGCCTGCTCCTGTTATTGGTTGCCACAGCAGATCATCCTTCTCCATACTACCCTGTCCTCTACATCTGCTTTTTACGTCATTCCTACTGCACTTGTGCAAGCTGGTGTTGGATCTATGATGATCTCAAATGACTCTATAAAACTGTTGAAAGGACATTATCTTATAATCTTACATAATGTTATTCAGGCTTCCACAACTCTACTGCTCACTTTCTCCTTACTAATCCTATCCACTTCCTGCCTTACCATCTCCACACCACTCAACCCTCTCTCTCTCTCTCTCTCTCTCTCTCTCTCTCTCTCTCTCTCTCTCATTTGCCTCATTTATCAGCTGCTTAAAATACTCACTCCACCTTTTCAACACAATTCCCTCACTAATCAACACATCCTTTATTGCTCTAACTTGTAGCACATCCTTCCCAGCTCGGTCCCTCTGCCTGGCCAATCAGTACAAAACATTCTACTAGGTATCTATAAATGCGTATTAGCATTCTGCATGGTTGCTCCAAAAGCTAATTGGAGATCTACGTGGTTAGTCCAAAAGGTGTTCTTCACCAAAAGATGAAGTTCCACTCTGTTCCACCAGATGCTTATTAGACATATGCTTGGTTCCACGAAAAGCTCAATAGAATGGTTCCAGTACATTTTTAATAGCAGTGGTTCTGCTTTTAATATTTTATGAAATGGAAAACACTTGACAGGAAATATGAACTAAAACCAGAAAAAGAAATATCTAAGAGCAAAGGAAAGAAAAATCGAGGTAAATTTTGATGTGAAATCAACATTCTCAATATTTATCTAAGTGCTTTTGGATAAAAAACAAACAGTTTTAATTGAACTCTGTAGGTGCAAATTCAATGCTGGAGATTTTTTTCTGTGAAAAGAAAAGACAAAAATAAAACTCTCAAACTGCAAAGGAACGAGCAAAGTAAATGTCCTGGGTATTGAATCCAAAACAGCAAAACAAAAAAAAGGCATTGTAACTTGCTGATAGGCTCTAGCACTTTGCAGGTCCATGCTATGAGAAATACAGTGTATCTGAGGAGGAATAAAGTCGATGAAGACGTCGGTTCTGCTGCGTGCACATGGCTGCCAGCTGTCTGCTTCAGGTCATAACAATCAGGTTAGGCAATGTAAAAATATTATTAAAAGGTGCTAATGCACTGCTAAACAGGTGCTGGGCCAGACTCCAGGGTCAAATTTACAATGCTAATGTGGAAACAAAAACAAGTAATCTGCATGGTCTTATTCACCGCCTTTCCTCTCAGTGCACCATGAAAATGCTTCAGAGGCCTGCTAATAGCAGTGATCCATAACTGAAGATCTTACTCATACACATACACACACACACACACACACACACACACACACACACACACACACACACACACACACACAGTGGCCTGGACTGCTTTATTTCAATAAGCTTTCTTTCTTTTTCTTTCTTTCCGTCTTTCTTTCTTTCTTTCTTTTTCTTTCTTTCCTTCTTTCCTTCTTTCTTTCTTTCTTTCTTTCTTTTGGTCTTTCTTTTCTTTCTTTCTTTTATTACGCAACGTGTATAAAATAACAAATTTTTTCCTTATTTATTTGCTTATACTGTTTAGCCATTCCTTCCCCCATCCTTCCTTTTTTGCTTTAATTGTTAACCCTTCCTTCATCCCCTCAAAATTTTCTTTCTTTCTTTCTTTCTTTCTTTCTTTCTTTCTTTCTTTCTTTCTTTCTTTCTCACACGCAGACTTACACAAATGGTCTTTGATTCCTCTCATGTGCATATCAGTTCTTTTGAAGCAGAGCCCAATGTACTCAAACAGCATTATCTCATCTTTTGCTCTATCATCTTGTTCATTGACCCTCTTTTTCCTTCATCCCTTCTTTTATTCCTCTGTCTCTGTCTCTGTCTCTGTCTCTCTCTCTCTCTCTCTCTCTCTCTCTCTCTCTCTCTCCCTTTCTCTTTTTAACACACAGCATGGTGGTGACTCACTGTTTTCTCACTGCAGTATGTAATCAGGCAGGGACAGGGTATGAGAGCGTTTTCATGGCCACTTGACGCAACATTGCGTATGCTAAATGTGCTAAATGTGTTTTCTGTGACCAGTGAGCAGCCGACTGACGACAGACCAGCAACCAACACGATTTACCTGCTTTCCTGACCCAGACCTCAATTAGTCACTGATGGTTATTTATATAAAGGTATGAGTCCTGGCTTTTTTTCCTTATACCTTCATACATTTTCAACCAAAACAACAACTTGGTTATAAAAAAGAGTGGAGCTGGGTTATTTTTTCCAATAAAAAAATAAATCAAATGTAATGCCAGTTTAATGAAATGAAAGCTGTAACCCATACTGAAGCTAAAACTGCATGAAACACTACAGAATATTCATTTTTGTCCTGTCCTTAGAGTAGCCTCATCCTGAGGGCCACTGAGCCACTGGTAAAAAGAAAAAAGAAAAGCTATGTCTTAAGAGGAAAAAACTAGGATAAGCTGCAGAAGCTGGAAAGTGATCAGGTCCTAAAACAAACCCAATGTCCTGTTTCTTCTCTTGCAATAGATGACATGACTTAAGAGTCAATACACATCTCTTTCTTTCTCTCTATCGCTTTCTTTAGAATTGTGTCTATTCTTTAGGAGGTTAAGGAGAGTGTGTTGTCCTCTGTAGGACACGAATGGCTTGTAATTCATAAACAGTGCTGGTTTTCCTTCTGTGTTATATTCTCTATTTGTTTGTTTTGTTCACTGAATATAGATAGATAGATAGATAGATAGATAGATAGATAGATAGATAGATAGATAGATAGATAGATAGATATCTTCATCCATCCATCCATGTATTTATCTATATCAATCTATTCATTGTCTGTCCATACAATTCTTCTTGATCTTTTCTACTTGTATGCTTTTTTATCCTTTCTTTCCCATCTCCTCTCTTACACATGCCAGCCAATTCCTGGTGCAATTGTGACAGAATTTCTTTTTTTGCTTCTTTCCTTACTTTTTTTTCTTTCTTTCTTTCTTTCTTTTCTTTCAAACTTCATTCCCCCTGTCTTCCAATCTTATTTTCTTTCTCCCAAAACTGATGTGAACCAGTTCACAAAAAAAGCAAAACCCACACACCATCCGTATGATCTTGTTTTTCCGCAAACGACACCCTTACCAGCTATCCGTAATCCCGAGAGTTTCATCATCCTGTATGAACATCAATCCGTAATCTCACAGCCATATGTCCACGTTCCCCCAAGTTTCACCATCGCTACTTCAGGACTATGTTGTACTTACAAAGGATCAAAGAGAAAGCTTAGATCTGTTTGGGCCAGTTTGTCTTAAAACAAGATCTAAGCGAACTCCTCTGGGCCTCCTGGGGGAACAGACTCTCTAATACGTCTCATCAATATGAGTGCCTCTGTATTTCTGCATGTGTGAGTAAGTGAGTGTGAGAGAAAGGAAGAAGGTATTCAGGCTACAGCGAAGCTTTTCTCATTTGCAGCTTCTACTCCTAAATCTCCCTCTGTAGTAGTCTTGTTGAGATTCCAACCAAAATAACTTTAGCTAATTGTTTATTAAGATCTATTTGTGCAGCTTCAAAGAAGCTCAAAGAGTTCTTTGCTTCAAAAGCTACATCAGCTTTTATTCTACACTCTTTATTGGAGCTTTGTCGTTCTACTTTTTTTAACAAGTATTTATTCATTTAGAGTTCTGCTTGGTTGCCCCTATAGATCTTCAGATTGTTTCCTGATTCTCTAAAAGATTTTTTGTTGATAATTGGAATTCTACTTGGAACAAGCATCAGCTGCCTGTTCTCCTACACTCTCAGAAAATTTGGTTCCTTAAGGTTTATTTGATTCCTGTAGTAGATTATTAAAGTTCTACTCATTTGATTAAGCGTTCTGCTTGGTTGCTCCAGTAGATCTTTGGAGTGTTACTTGATTCTCAGCTGCATTAGTTGCCTGCCATTGGAGTTCTACATGGTACGTCTTATAAGCGCTTTAAATTCTACTTGGTATCTTCTTCTTCTTCTTTCGCCTGCTCCTGTTATTGGTTGCCACAGCAGATCATCCTTCTCCATACTACCCTGTCGCTACAGCGAAGCTTTTCTCATTTGCAGCTTCTACTCCTAAATCTCCCTCTGTAGTAGTCTTGTTGAGATTCCAACCAAAATAACTTTAGCTAATTGTTTATTAAGATCTATTTGTGCAGCTTCAAAGAGTTTTTTTCCCTTCTGCATAAAATTTCCCATAAGATCAAAGCTTTTTCTCCACTTTGCTGAAGAACTGGCTTTCGCCGCAGAGCCCTGCATTAATTACACTAAAATACGACGAGTCAGGAAATAGCTATGGCACAGTGGCTTTCGAAGTCGGGTCCGTGATGCATATATGGCGAAATGTGTGAACTCAATGACTTTAAGCGTGGCCACTGGATTTTCACGATGCCAGTCGGTAGGGTTTTCACAAAAATGGTATGTAAAACAAAAAGGCATTCCGTTTTGTTGATGAGATGTCAGATAAGAAAGACCAGATTCATTCAGGAAGACAGGACTCATTACTCTTTCTAACCGTGGGGAGCAGAAAGGAGAGAAGTGCTAAAAAAAGAAAGATTTTTTATTAGGAGCACCCAAATTGCCTTGTATCAACAGTCCAGCCTGGTGGGGGTGGTGTAATGCTGCGAGGAAGATTTGTATTAATTTCATTGTTCAATGTTTAAACCCTATAATCCTAATTAAGCATGCCACATGCTATCTAAATAAGTATTGCGAAGATCTTTATGATGGCGTTTTGGGTCATATTCCAAATCACTTTATTCAGTTATTCTACCAGAGTCATTTTCATAGTTTTTGTGACATTATCTTTCTTTGCATATTGTCATGCTGTGACTGTCGTATCTTAATGATAGATACTTACATTTCTAATAAAAACAGTTCAACAACAGTATTACCCTTAACAATGTGTTTGTTCATAAAATACTGAAATATTTAACTTAATGGTCTCATAGTCAAGATGGAGGTCTATATATGCCTTCTCTCTGTCAATCACCTTTGGATATCTTTCATACATGTCTGTGTAACTGCTATTCCCAAACTTGTATTGGGAAGACTTAACAAGAACAAGGGGATGAGACTTGTGAAATCATGGCTAGTTTAGAGACAAACTTAACACCAAAAACTGCCCATCTTAGCTAATCCAAGCTAACAAGTTTATCCTTAACTAGCTAGTTAGAATTAACTGCAGGTTATGTCTGAAATATACAAAGAGACACTTTGACTCAGTAATGGAAAAAACACAATTTCAAGATTGAAGATACACAAACAGTTATATGCAGAATACAACTGAAATGTGAACCCGATCGGCCACTCAGAAATGTGTGCATTAGATAAAACTATAAAAAAAAACTATAAATATAAAATATGAGGAAATAAAAGGAAATAAGAGAAATCCAGGACTAATTTAAATGGAATTTAAATAATGGAATACTGTGGAATACATCTTCTAATAATAATAAAAAAACATCTAAAGACTTTTTTAACACATCAGCCAACATGCCAGTCTTTAAATTACCCATTTTCAAATTTCCAAATTATCCCCGGTGTGTACATGTACGTGTGTGTGGTCCACCTGTGTGCACAGCGACGACAAAACACATGAGCGGCAGTTAAAAAAAATCCATCGAACATCTGCCGTTAAAATAACAGAGCTGTCCATCCAGATGGTGCTAAAATAATCATTGCACCCTTGAGTGTGTCGAAAAATAGTCAAAATAAAAAAAATCCGGATTAAAAAAAATAAATACAGCACCTGCATACAATATCTTCTGAACTGGTTAGTCATGATACAAATATTAGCTTTTTTTTCTGCGCCGGTCAGCATTGACGAGGTTGTGGCGAAAGTGTTCTCTGGTTAAAGGACCTAGGCATTCAGTTTGAGCTGGCCTAAAGAGACAGGAAGTCCTCGGAGATTGTGGCACCAAATTGACAAGGTCAGGTTGAGGAAACGGTGGACGTTTGCCTTAGAGCATAAAGTTAATCCAATCCATCATTGGCAATCCTGACACCAGTCGCCTCCATGGACACACATATATACACACACATATAAACCTAGGTTGGACATCTGCCACTCTTGCTGTTTCTACCGCAATAATGTAACATTCAATATACAAAACTAAAGACATTTATAAATATGTTACAGTTTCTGCACAGCCAAGGCCTTTTTTTCCCACTGAAATAACTAAACACATGGTTGGAATTTTTTTTGTCCATCCCCTAAAGAAGCTCTAATTACAAATAAACAATTATCTAACATTCCATAGCCTGTAATGTTGACAAACACTCATTGGCTTCTGCTGTCTTGATTTAGGACTTTTATCTACCAACTATAAATTTTCTTTGGAATTTCCCAATAAATTCTTAGAAATATTTGGTGCAACATGATACTGTGTGCTTTCATTTCATTTCTATTTATCTTTCTGTTTTCGCTTACCTGAAAACTAGTTTGAATATTGAAAATGGGCATTTCCAAGCCATGAAACTCATTCAGACTAGAGTTGGACACCAAAGTAAGCTTTTTATCACTGATTGTATATTTTATATACTGTATATTGTATATTAAATTGAAATAATCAAGAACTAGCTTGAAAGAAGTTGTACATTAGAGTTATAGTGATATGATAAGTACGATTTGGTGTTATAACAAGAACAAGCTACAGTGCATTCCACATTTTGTAATACAGCCTTATTCCAAAATATATTAAATTCATTATTTTCCTTAAAATTCTACAAACAATACCCCATAATGACAACAAGAAAGGAGTCTTTTTCAAAATCTTTGCAAATGTATTAAACATAACCAATGAAAAAAAAAATTTACTTGTACATAAGTATTCACAGCCTCAAAATTGAGCTCAGGTGCATCCTGTTTCCACTGATCATCCTTGAGATGTTTCTACAACTTGATTGGAGTCCACTTGAGGTAAATTCAGTTGATTGGATATGATTTGGAAAGGCACACACCTGTCTATATGAGGTCTCACAGTTGTATATGTGTATGTCAGAGCACAAACCAAGCCATTAAGTCTAAAGGATTCTGTTGACCTCCGAGACAGGGTTGTATCGAGGCACAGATCTGGGGATGGGAACAGAAAACATTCTGCAGCATTTAAAGATCCATTCAGCACATTGGCCTCCATCAACCGTAAATGGAAGATGTTTGGAACCACCAGGTCTCTTTCTAGAGTGGGGCCGCCGTTGTTTCTCTGTGGAGAGAGAAGAACCGTCCAGGAGAGCAACCATCTCTGCAGCACTCCACCAATTAGGCCTGTATGGTACAATGGCCAGACTCAAGCCACTCCTTAGTAAAAGGCACATGAAAGCCTGCCTGGAGCTGCCAAAAGTCAACTGAAGGACTCTGAGATCATGAGAAACAAACATTGAACTCTTTGGCCTGAATGCCAAGCCTCATGTCTGTAAGAAACCAGGCAACGCTTATCACCTGTTTAATACCATCCCGACAGTAAAGCATGGTGGTGGCAGCATCATGCTGTAGGAATGTTTTTCAGTCCCAGGAACTGGGAGACTAGTCAGGATCAAGAGTGGCTATGGGATGCCTCTGTGAATGTCCATGAGTTGTGTTGTCCAGCCAGAGCCCAAACTTTAAACCGATTGAACATGATGTTCACACACATCGAAAACAAAATGGCTGTGCACAAATGTTTTCCCATCCAACCTGATGGAGCTTGAGATGTTCTGCAAAGAAGAGTGGGAGAAACTGCCCAATAATAGGTAGGCTTGTAGCATCATACTCAAAAAGACTTGAGGCTGTAATTGGTGCCAAATCAGAGTGTTAAGCAAAGGCTGTGAATACTTATGTACATTTTATTTTAATGATAAATTGGCAAATATGTTAAACAAATTCTTTGATATCATTATGGGGTATTGTTTGTAGAATTTTGAGAAAAATATAGAATTCAATTCCGATTTGGAAAAAAAAGCTGTAAAATAACAAAATGTGGAAAATAAAGTGATGCACTGTAGAAGAATGTGATGTAGAGTTCATTTGTTTATTTTTTTGTTCAGGTAACATGCTGTCTTTCCATTTATAATTTACATTCACATCTACATTGATCTGTCTGATCTGTCAGTCTATTATTACCTTTTGTAATGGACAAGAAAATAGAAAATAACCAGTCAAAAAAAATTATAAGAATCTATAAGAATCTGTGAAAACATATTGCCTTTCCTGATGAGCTGCCTTCAGCTAAATCAATTGCATCACTGTGTATACGCTATATGGACAAAGGTTTGTGGACAACTGACCATAAGATTGCCATGTGCTTTTTGAACATCCAATTCCACATATAGTTGCCATTTGCTGTTCTAATAACCTAATCTTATCTAATAATCTAATAGTGTGGTTGTGGAGATCTGTTTATTTATCCACAAGAGGTCCGATCCAACAAAATGAGCTCCTGTAACTCAAATTACTGAAGAACTCAATGCTGGTAATGTTAAATGTCACTTTAACATGGACTGACACACAACAAATTATATATATATATATTATTTATATATATAATAATTATAATTTTTATAAATGTATAAAGTACATTTAATATTTGGCCTTTGGTATTTGGTCATAATGTTCTTGCCTGGTCAGTGTTTATATGTGTGATTTGTGGGAAAAAGATCTAGATTATTTATGTCATACGTTGATCAGTTCTGCTATGATTCCGATTGTGATCTAATCAGATGCTGCTACCTTTTTCCATTTACTCGCTTCACTCCATGGAAAACCTTTTCATCACATATGCATACTCTGCTATAAGCACTATTTCCCATTTCCATAATCACAATCCGCCATGATATACCGGACATTCTTACCACCTTATGCTCCATAACCACTAATAACTTTATGCTACTCCTCTCATTTGCTGTCCTCCCCCTTTTGCAATCCCTCTCTTCTCCTCCTCCTCCTCTCGCTAATGTACCAGAAGGTAAAAATGGACCTTTCTTCAACTCCTTCTCTTTTGCTCTCACTCCCTCACTCCCTGCCTCCCTCCTGGCCCACTCCTGTTTAATTTAAGCAATCTCTGCAGAGACAAACCAAAGAAGGAATGACTCTGGATGGACGGAACGTGCTACTTTTGGTCACAACAGAGCCACAGCGCCCCCATCTGGCACCAAAAGTCTTTCCTTTGTTCCCGCAATGAGTTATGTTCGCAATACCTCTGGTTTTCTTATAACCAGGGGGATTTTAGGACACTGCCTAATTGTGCATCGTCAACATTTTCCTGCCCTCGCACTTACACCAAAACTTTTGGAGGAAAAGGTGAAGCTGGAAGACAAAAAAGAGAGAAGGCTTGGTATAAACAAATGTACGAGTGCATGCATGTGTCTAGAAATTGAAAGAACCCAAACCTAGATACACATTCTTCAAAAAAAGAAATCTAATTTACTATCTATAGGTTAAAGTTAGTGATCTAGTGGAAACCTCTAAAGTGCAGATGTGTGCATTTCACAACATTACTGTTGCACTCAAACACTTCTGGCTGGACTTCCTCAAAAATAATCATAGGCAATCTAACCACTTAGCTTTCAACCCTAAGTGCATAGGAGTATCCAGGTCATCATGATAAACCAGAAAGATATGATCCAGGTGTCCATTAGTTCTTGAATTCTCTAAATCAGTGATGTGCTAGCATTGCCTCTGGCCATTCTGGAGATTTTTTTTTTAACCAATTCAACAGTATTAGAGATACAACTGAAATATGAATCTATCAAGCAGTAATGAGTCATGTTTTCTACAACCCTATTTCCAAAAAAGTTAGGACACTGGGAAAAATTTACAGAATGTACAGAATTGCAAATCTTATGAACCCATATTTTATTTACAATAGAACAAAAAACATATCAAATGTTTGAATTGAGAAAAATTACCATTTTAAGGACATTGATGGCAGCAACAGGTTTCAAATGTTGGGACAGAGGCAACAAAGGGATGGAAAAGTATTGCAACTAATTAGGTTTATTGGCAACAGGTCAGTAACATGATTGGGCATAATAACATGATATAAAAAGGGCATCTTAGAGATTCAGAGTCTCTCGGAAAGTTCACTAATGTGTAAAAAGATTGTTGAACAGTTTTAGAATGATGTTCCTCGATGTAAAATTGCAAAAACTTGAAATATATTATCACCTACAGTACAGGAATAAATAAAATATGGGTTTATACAATAGAAATGAAATATGGGTTAATAAGATTCGCTAATAATGTTATTCTGTTTTTATTTACATTTTACAGTCAACTAAATAAAACGTTAGTTTTAGGCCACACCCATTAGATATATATAGATAGATAGATATATTTGTATTACATATTTTATTTCTTTAAGCTAAAAAGAAAAACTGACTGTGATGCTCCAATATCCATGGTACAATAAAATATATAAGCTGTGTTCCTTTTTTAATCTAAGCTCCAATCAGTTATTACAAACTGCATCCAGAAATGTAAACACTGACCAAGTATTGTTTTATTACTTCTGAAAAAAATAATCTCCACATGCACAAGGACAGTTTGCCACCTCTCATGTTGAAGAACAATTATGTATATAGTTTTTAGCTATCATTGCCATTGTATTCCTGTTTTCTTTCATAATAATGCCCCTGCTACACTGTAAAACATTTAATATGGTTGGAGGAACATCACAAAGAGTTAAAGATGCCGGCTCAGCCTCCAAATTCCCAAAATCTCAATCCGATCCGAGCATCTGTAGGATGTGCTGGACAAACAAGTCTGATCTCCTGAGGTCCAAACCTCGAATCTTACAGGATTAAACGATTTGCTGCTAACATCCTGGTGCCATATAACACAGCGCATCTTCAGATGTCTTTGGGGTCACAGCTGTTTTAGTGGTTCTATTGGTTTTATTGTTAGTGCTGATTGGTGTAGGATTGATACTGAACATCTGTTTTAGTGGTTTATTGTTAGTGCTGATTGGTGTAGGATTGATACTGAACATCCTTGTTCTGATTTTGAGGAGAGATCAAATAAGAATATTGTTGTTGTTAGGAAAGCTCCTTCCAAAGGTATATAATGCATCATAGATGCATGTTTATCTGGGTGCTGATTTCATGTCCTCTAGTCCTCTGGTCTGATTTTTTGGTACAGCAGAGTAGTATAATTACTCATTTGCTACACAGTAGATTACAAATATTAGGGATGTGCATCTACATAACTGAAGCCGATGCGATTTGCATCTCTATACATTGCCAACGATACGATACATTACAGATAATTCAATTTGACACAATGTGATGCAATGCAGTTTAGTACGGTACAGATTCATGGTACAGTTGTTGTTTTTTTTCTGATGCCAATATGTCCAAATGTATCAAATGCACACTTTTTAGAATCGATGCATTACATCGTTAACTTTTATGCTAATGCAAAGTTATGAAAATTGGTGAAACTTGCCATCCATTATATATAAAAACATACAGTGAAACCTCGATACTCGTGACCTCAACAGTTTTGACCTTGATAGTTCACGACTTTTCATTTGGAACCGGACTACGAGTAACTTTCTAAAAATCTGATAGTTTGTGAGAAGCCGCGAGTGACTCGAAAGTTCTGAATAACATTTCAAAACAGAGTTTGTACTAATATGTAAGATAAGAGGTTTAAATATTTTAGCTGCAACAAACTTTCTATAGCATTCATCTCGCTAAAAACATCATCCTATTGTTAAAACCGGCTTCAGTGTCCGATAAATAACACTGCCAGGCGCTGACTAGGATTTCTTTTTTTCTATCCTTTTAGGAAATTATCATGAAGAGGCAGACAGGTATATATACCCATTAAATTGTCTGAATTAAAACTTGCCAAAATTGTTGTCCATGTGATAGTGCTCTTAATGGAAGACAACTAAATTGTTATCCAATTTCAAATCTCCCCAAGTTACCCTTTTAATTACTTTACTAAAAGTCCTTGTGGGTGAATGAGCACAAGTCTTCACAAGCACACTCCAAAGTTTTGTGGACCATCCTCTAAGAAGGGTGGAGGATATTATAACAGCAAATAGTGAATGTGGAATGGTGTGTTCAAAAAGCAATAGAATTTTTTGACAAACTTTGTATGTAGTACTAGTGTATGTAAAGGGTATTTTTCAAAAGGATTTTTCTATTTTGCCAAACTCAGGTGGCTCAATGCAGGAATATTACTCCTTGAGACAGATCTAGAATGGCATTGCATCTTTATACACTATTAAATCTTCTCTGGCTTATAAGAATAGGTAGGTAAATAATATTTAAAACAAGCATCACCACTGGTGCCCCTGACAGAAAATTGAATCTTGTCATTTCAGATCGGCGGGTGAAGAAATTCTACACAGATAAAAATAAAAAATGACTCTTGCTAAACTCTATTCTGTTTCATACTGTAGATTAAGCTAGGTCACTAAGCTTAATAGCTGTGTGACTTGACACAAAGATATTTGACAATTCTACAGTACTTGATGGTATTTAATATAATGTAGAGTAGCTAACTATCTGCATGTGTGTGTATGTGCCCTACTAAGCTATTGTCAGGTTTGTTTCAATTAGCAAAAGCAAACGCATAGTCACTGTGACTTCGGATTTTCAAAAGGATGTACGTTATCAAAGCAAAGAATTAAAGCACGAATATTGAAAAATTTCAAAAAGGTTTTAAAACCTAATTTTCTTGGTTGCACAGTACTACGTCTCTCCTGACGCTTCTTGCGTGCTGACAGCTCGGTATTAGCTGGCAGTATTCCAGGGAATTACAGCGTTCTTGTTTTTTAAAGCCTCTTTCTCAGCACATGGAAGAAGAAGATTCAAGACCAATCACTTGGCCCAGAAAACAAGTCTCTCAGGATTGGAGGAAGATTTAAGATTTTATTTTTTTATTTTTTTCAACAGGTTCATTATATTTAGGATTGAATATTTTCTCTGTTATTTTGTCCAGAATAACAAAATGTTAATTATTTTATAATAAATAAATGTAAGTTAGTCCTAAATTGTACTTTTTGAGGAATTAGTTTCAATCTCTTTAAAACGTTAGTTGCACAACAGACACCTCGGTTATATTGTGACTCTTAGTTTATAAGTCTGTTACGTTTTTCAGCATGATTACATTTACCGTTTTTCAAATGGTTCTTTATTAAGGTGTATGATTCTAAAATTACAAGAACGCTCTTTTAACTGCTAAATCTGACTATTACTCTGCTATAATTGGGTAAGATGAAGGGAACAGAAGATCCTTGTTTAATACAGTAAATAATATGATTTATGATTTATGCAATGATTTATGCAATAAATTCATGACCTTCAATAATAAAATGTATAATGTTTATCAACAATTGACTCATTAAAATAATATCACATGTGATCTGCTGTATCTGGCTTCTCATGATTCTCTCCTGTTTTTATTTTATAGTTTTAAACTTCCAACTGTTAATGAGATATCGGGTCTTATTTGCCAATCTAAGGCTTCCACCTTTCATTTAGATCCTCTCCCCACTCACTTATTCAAATCTTGCTTCTTTTCTTTGTCTTGTATAGGAAATGATATCACATTTCTCTCACTTCCTGTGTGGTTCCTTAATCTTTTAAGGTTGCTGTAGTACCTCCAAGAATTAGCGCAATTTCCAATTTTCTCTCAGAAATTTTGGAAAAGGTTTTTGCCTCTCAGGTTTATTCCCGCCTAAAAAAACAATAATAATAATAAATCCTCTTCGAAAAATACTGATTTGTTTTCCGTCCATTGCATAGTACAGAGACTGCTATGGTAAAAGTTGTTAATGATCTTCTGATGGCAGCTGATTCTGGACCCTTAAATATAGCCTTTAAAACTATTTCCCATCATTTTAGATAGACTTTGCTTTATTGGTATTACTGGTGTCCCTCTTATCTGGTTTAGATCCTATCTCTCTGGGCACACTCATTTGTTTAACATAAAAATTTCAGATCATACTCCTGTTACCACTGGTGTTCCTCAAGGCTCTGTTTTGGGCCCTCTTTTGTTTATCATTTACTTACTACCTACTGGTGATATTTTTAGGAAATATGGCATTAATGTTTATTGCTCTGCAGATGACACTCAGCTCCTCCAAGCCAAAGTTTACCCTTCTTTTCTCCTCTCTTTTGAACTGTTTAGAAAAGATTAAATCTTGGTTCTCGCTCAATTTTTTAAAGATGAATTGTGACAAAACAGACGTTCTTCTGGTTGGCACCAAGTCAAATTTTGAATAGAGAACAAGATTCTGCTTCTCACTTTTAAAGCTCTTCATAATCTTGCACCCTCGTACCTCTCTGACCTTCTTCACACCAACTTCCTAACACTCACTCTCAAATCTTCCTCATCTGTTTCCCTCACTGTACCTTCTGTCTGTTTAGTCACTATGGGGTTTAGGGCATTTAGCTGGACTGCTTCTCATCACTGGAATTCTCTTTCACAATCAATATCAGAAAGTAACTGTCTGACCACTTTTAAATCATGCATCAAAACTCATCTGTTCCGATTAGCCTTTTCTGAATACTTTTAACAGTTAAATAGCTGTTTGTTTTTGTTTGATTTTATGATTTCACTCTACTGTATGGTGTTCTTAAGTGTTTTGAAAGGAGCCTTAAAATAAAATGTATTATTATAATAATAATAATAATCATGATAATGATTATTAAGCCATTATTATGGTTTGTGTGAGATTTTTATATAAAGTTTAAGATTTATAGGCTTATGGGTGTTAAGGTTTTAAAATTGTTAACTCATTTTATTGTGTGCATGACAGCATAGTTTACTTATACAGAATCAAGGAGTAGTTTTATTTTTGGTGAATGTTATTCACTAGAAGTTGGTGTAAGGTATTAAGTTCCAGCTATGTCGAATCTGTTCCTTATGGTGCAGTTAAACTACTAAAGTTCAACTGATGCACTTCACTGCTTTTTTTTTATTTTGTATTTATTTTTTTTGTCTACTGTATGGTGTTCTTAAGTGTTTTGAAAGGAGCCTTAAAATAAAATGTATTATTATAATAATAATAATAATCATGATAATGATTATTATTATTATAAAATTATAGATGTAATTGTTATAATGTCAGGTTATTTCACCACCATACCACCAGAAGGCAACCTCCTCTGAATGCTAGTCCCTTTTTTATTTGTTACAGGAATTTCCTGTTTGAAGATGATATAAAGCAGGTGGATACTTGGCCTGGCATTAAGCCATTATTATGGTTTGTGTGAGATTTTTATATAAAGTTTAAGATTTATAGGCTTATGGGTGTTAAGGTTTTAAAATTGTTAACTCATTTTATTGTGTGCATGACAGCAGTGTTTACTTGTACAGAATCAAGGAGTAGTTTTATTTTTGGTGAATGTTATTCACTAGAAGTTGGTGTAAGTTATTAAGTTCCAGCTATGTCGAATCTGTTCCTTATGGTGCAGCTAAACAACTAAAGTTCAACTGATGCACTTCACTGCTTTTTTTTAATTTTTAATTATTTTTTTTGTCAGCCTTGTACAAAACATAATTTTAGCATCGGTCTGATTATAAGAATTATATCCAGATATGAAAGTTGTAAAAATTACATAAAATAAAATCACCAAAGCCATGTATTGTTAAAAAATAAGTTCTTTAAAAGGGAAAATTAGCATTAAGAAGAACAAACTGAATTGATTAGGCTTGTGTCCATTTCCAGCAGCATGGTAACATCTTATTCCACTTCCTTTCCTAAAAATGACTCTAGTAAAAGTACTTTTTTATTTTTTAAGCTTAGGGAAAAGTATCAATATATCAAAAAATAAAACAAAGTAGTGCTCTATAAGAGCGCTATGTAAATAATGAATGCAGTTCAGTGTTCCATTCTCGTGCACATCAGACCTCCTTGTAAAGAGAGAGTTTTCTAGAGTTACAGAACACTTACTCCACATAGACTGTGGGGTTACGCTTGTGCTCTTACTACAGCTTCTGATTTAACACTTTTTTGTAAGTAGTAAGAAACTGCTTATATATAT
>MU551540.1:2217859-2273817 GCA_024362625.1 Silurus asotus | reverse complement strand
ATATAAAAAAGACTAACACACACACACACACACACGGACAGACAGACAGACAGACAGACAGACAGATATTAGGCATGTAACTGTACACATATTCATAACAAAATGTTTCAGTACCGAATGCAATCCTTTTTGTGTGCAGAACATAGTTAAGATCTGAGTTCCCTCAGAACTGTATTAAGTGGCGGACCGCAAGTTTGTTTAGTCTCTGCCTCGCACTTTTATTATTATCATGAGTATTATAAGTGCTTTTATTATTATTATTATTATTATTATTATTATTATTAAACTTGAAAACATACACAACAATGCCAGGGGTAGAGAAAATAGTGTCACTGTGGCTACTCACTGCATACTGGAAAATAAGATTTGTTTTGTGCAGGCATGAAAATGCTAAAGATTCTATAGCAATATAATACACTATGGATTCTTTAGTGTTTTCTGTCCAGATTTATGAATTTTTCTTAAAAGAAGAAAATGCTGACAATTATGCAGTGGGAGTGAATGAATGCAGGCTGGAAGGAAGGAAGACACTTGTTTAAGAATGCTGAAATAAGAACAGTTAAGTAGATCATATCTACAAATTTAAACATTAAATTTAAAACACACACACTCTTGTATACGTATCTGTATTACACATGTCCTATTCATGATGTTTATGTTTTTGTCTGCTTGACAGGACCATAAAAATGTATGTATCTTGTATTAGAGCAGTTAAAATTGGATTACATTGAGTACAATTCTCTCATACTGACCACTGGATGTTCAACATGGCACCCCATGGTGAAGACTCTCTAAGGATTTTTGATCTCCACAAAGATGCCGAGGCTATAAGAAGATCTGTAACAAACTGAGTAACAGTACAGTGGTCAGGGTCATACAAAGGTTTTCCAAGACTGTTTCCACTCGGAACAGACCTCACAAGGGTCCATCAAAGAAGTGGACTTGAAAAAGCTTGCTTAAAAAAACAGACGCATGAGTGCTGCAGCATTGCTTTAGAGGTTGCAGAAGCAGAAGGTCAACTTGTCAGTGCTCAGACCATACGCTGTACACTACAAGGTCAGTTTGCATTGCACTGTGACATTCTGAAGTAGAACATGATGCCCTTCCTTCAGAAACTGTGCCGTATGGCAGTTTTCCAACATAATAACAAACCCAAACACACCGCCAAGGTGACAACTGCCTTGCTGAGGAACCTGAAGGTGAAGGTGATGGAGTGGCCAAGTATGTCTCCAGACCTGAACCCTATTGAGCACCTGTGGGACTCCTCAAGCGGAAGATGGAGAAGCTCCATGTGTCTAACATTCAGCCACCCCCTGATGTTATTATGGAGGAGTGAAAGAGGATCCCAGCAACAACCTGTGCAGCTCTGGTGAATTCCATACCCAGGATGATTTAGGCAGTGCTAAATAACAATGGTGTTCACACAGAATATTGACACTTTGGACACAGTTTTGACATGTTCACTTAGGGTGTACTCACTTTTGTTGCCAGTTATTTAGACAATAATGGCTGTATTTTGACTTATTTTTAGAGGAAAGTGAATCCGTACTACTGTACATGCTGCACATTGACTTCCAGTTTCTTTTCTATAGTATTGTCCAGAGGTGGGAGACTCGAGTCATTTGACTTGACTCGAGTCAGACTCAATTCACAATTTTCTGGACTTGAGACTTACTTGACTAGATCTCTGAAAAGACTCGACTTAACTTAAGACTTGCTCCTTGTGACTTTAGACGTGACTCGGACTTGTGCCTATTTACTTGAAATGACTTGTTGAAAATAATTTTTTTCAATTATTGTGATTTTTTTTTATATATATATTTAAGAATGGACTATATATTTTCCAATAAGTCGGCGAACCCAATCCACTCTTCCACATGCGTAAACCGCTAGACGCTATCCGGAAGCCGCTTGCCGCCTGCCAAAACATCAGATCCCTCCGTGGACAAGACAACATGTACACCGCAACAACACCAGCACCACCCCCGAGGATAAAGATTGGGTTTAGAGATTACGCGTACATGGCCAGTTTGATTTTTTGCAAATGCAATTCACTGTAATTTGCCTTCACATTGGCATTATTTTAAACTGTCCAAACATCACAGTTTAACATTGAAGTGGTCAAGGGTTAAAGTTGTTATGGCCAATACATAAATCTGGTTTGATCTACGGTAAATATCTCCATAAATACTGGGGCATGACCTGATATATTTTTTTTTTTTTACATTATTAAAGATATTAGAAAAATAAATGAAAAGCCACGACCGTAACATGATCATAATAGTTTGTGGATAACTCCTAACAGAGCAAACAATGTTGGGTTTGTCACCTTTTAAAAACCACTGCCTCACTTGTACAGTAAGATTTTTTTTCTGATATTGATATTCTACTTTGAGTATGCAACCCATTGTGTGGTGTCTGATTAGATGACAGAGTATACTTTACACTTATAGGTATTATTATTACTATATGTTGAGATGGGGACATGTGACTGTTCACTCCATGTTTACACAGATACATCAGGGTATTCATAGATAGAAATGATCCAGTTTAACAACTGTAGTTCCTCCTGAGAAGGGAACATCAGCACATTCTACTGTCTAAAAAACTTACAATTAATTCTTGTTTACTTGTTCATTTAATGTATTTTTATTTTAGAGCATTTAAAGTGCTTCTTAACGATATTTTATTACACACAAGTTAATTAATTTATTTTTGTAACCCATCATCAGCCCTCTGTGTCTAAATAAGTAATAAAAGTCCCTGAGTTAAAAAATGTGTCAAACAAATCTGTGTGCGACTTGGTATGACTTGATGACTAAGTTGGGACTTGACTTGACTTGACATGACAAAGAGTATGACTTGACTTGACTTGACTTGACTTAAGCCTTACAACAGAATGACTTGACTTGACTTTGACTTGCAATGTTAAGACTTGGACTTGACTGGAGACTTTCATTTGGTGACTTACTCCCACCTCTGGTATTGTCCCTTAAGAACAACATGATGATGCCCCTGTGCACAAGTAAGTTTACTGAGATATTATTTACATGGTTTGGAGTTGAAGATCTTGGATGGTCTGCTGTAAAGCTCTGATCTCAACCCTCCTAAACTCTACAGATCTGTCTATCTATCTGTCTATCTATTTTATATATACAGGTAGTTCCTTATGATGGAGATGAGTTCCGATGACCCGATCGTAGCTTGAAAATATTGTTATAAGTTGAGGAATGGTCCAGCTTACCCAGAAGTTTAAAACAATTGTGATCAGTATGGGGTAGTATATTTGCCTGCTGCACAACACATAAAATATTTGTCAAATGTGTGTGTGCATATATACTGTATATAAATACATAGAGAAATTATTATATCATAATAATATAAAATTCTTGTGTATTATAAACATTTTTTGTAATTAAGTAATTTTTTGTAATTAAGTAATTTATTGAAGCAGGAAAGCAGGAAGTTGGTTGTCATTTCATATAGGTTGATTTATATTTTATATTACGAAGTCTAGAGATACTGGTCCCAAGTGTGTGTGCATGTGTGTGTGTGCATGTGTGTGTTTGCGTGTGTGTGTGTGTGTCTGTGTGTGTACTTAAAAATTTATCAGAACGCAATCCAGATGCATGAAACTACCAAATGTTGCCAAATGGGTCAAGCTTGCACGTAATGTTTTTGCCAACTCCCATTGTCCGTGCACTTCAATTAAAGTGATCTCACGTCAGCAGTCGTGCCTATATTATCTGGCTACATCTTCCAAATATCCCCAGCAGGGACAATAAAGGTGTCATTGCCACTGGCCTCGAGCAGATGAGCTCATTTTTAAAATGAAGACATTGATTTTGAGAAGGACTTTGAGTTCAAATGGAACAAACCAGCCAGTTTTCGATTTTGTAATATCCGTTAAGACTGAATAAATTATCCCAATGACAAAAATCTCAGCTTTTAATACTCCTGGGAAGGTGTATAAGCCCTGTAATTTCTTCAACAAACTGTGTAATAAAATTTGATCTACAAATTAAACAAACACTCAGTACAGCAGCTTTGAGTTGGATAACGTGTTGGATGTTATTTCTTTCAAAGACTACATTATGCCTGAAACCTATGGTTTATCAACAGGTTTTATTCAATTGGTCTCGAACTCAACAGATCTGTTACAGTAAAGACAGTCGATGCGGGTCGATGGCTTGTGGTCAGAGTAATTTGTTGCAGTCCACAGAGTAAATCCAGTAAAAGGAGGTCTGGTCCAGTGGGAGAATTGCAGTTGGCCAACTCTCCAGGAAACGAGTGGAGAGCTTTTGCTGATGGCAGTAATAAATGTTTCAGTGATGCACTCTTTATAACCTCGAACAAGGGAAAAGGCTATGAATGCTGGTCGACTATCAGAGCATGTAGCTTTATAGCCAAGATGGCAACTAGAAGTATTTTACATTGTAAGATCTAGAGATGCATCGATACTGATGCTGGTATTGGTCTGGTAATGCTACTTATATCAATAAAATATATTAACTTCTGTGTAGAATTTAGGGCTCGGAGATTGTGAAGGAAGACTGTGTTTTTTTGCCTTAAACTTATATTTGTTTAGTCTACACTGTTTTTGCATTTTTCTATATCTAAATTAATAAATACACTAAACAGCTAATGGCCTGTCCAGGACTTACAGCTTTCACTGTTTTAGGTTGACAGTTAAAAAAAAAAAAAAAACAGTCGTGACCTGTCGATCATCAACAACATGAACTTCTTCAGCAGTTTGAGCTACAAGGGCTCGTCTGATAGATCGAACCACACGGACCAGCCTGCGCTCCCCACATGCCTCAATGTGCCACAACCTTGTCGCCAGTTCACCACTGTTCCTTACTTTAAGCACTTTTGATAGATACTGACCACCACCAGGAACATCCCACAAGATCTCCAGTTTAGGGGATGCTTTGACCCAGTCGCCTAAACGTCACAATTTGGTCCTTGACAAAATCGCTCAAATCCTTACATTTGCTCGTTTTTCCTGCTTCTAACATCACACCTTTGAGGACAAAATGTTCATTCGCTGCCTAATATACCCCACCCACTAACAGGTGCCTTGATGAAGATTCAGTGTTCTTTATTTCACCTGTCATAATGTTATGCTTAGCTGGTGGGTTTGTGTGTGTGTGTGTGTGTGTGTGTGTGTGTGTGTGTGTGTGTGTGTGAGATATAGATTATAGAAGTTATATTCTGATGCAGGAAAACAGTCTTTCTGCACTGTCAATCACAGTGATATTAACCAATCACAGCTCTCTGAGTTCATGTATGCAAAAGAGGGCAGATCCTGTGGGTCTGTTCCATTGCCTTGTGATCCAGCAGGAACAGCAGTCAGAAAATATGGTTGGCTGACTTCCCATGAAAAGTATGACCTGACTAAGAGCTAAACCTGACAAGTAGGTGGCTAAAACAGGAGAACTCAATAGTACCGAACCCCAAATGTATGCCCCCCCCCTCCAGCAAATCAATATTTGAAATAAACAATGTCTTATATGTTAGTCATCTATGTTCGCTTCTTTTCCACTCCTAAAATAAGACCCTCTCAGTGTGAGTTTTTCCTCAAATGGTGTTTAAACCTTTTGTATGCTGTTCTCCGACACTCAAACTTCATTTACTCATTATCACAAAGAAACACACAATGAAAAACGTGTGAATCTAAGGGCCCCGTGAAACAATTTTTCTTCCTCTCCCTTTGTTATCTCACCCCCTACAGGTACAGAACACAGCTTTTTAATAGCTTTTTTTTTTTTTACTTTAAAGGTGAAAATTTGCTCATAGATGTCTGTCTGAAAAGGAGCGAGCCCATGCTGTTGAGTTTTGAGGCAAAATTAAAGTGATATCAGCTTGGATTTCTGTATAATACACAACATTAAATGGAATGATTAAATGGTTTAAAGTCATTATCAGTCATTACAGAGGTTCGTACTCGCTTTTTAATATTTTAATAAATCCCTCATGGAGTGGAACTGAGATGTCCTTGTTTCAGCCTTGAAAGTGAAATTAGCATGCGGCAGACATTTCTGTTTCTTTTGAGTTCTTTCCTCCCTACTAATAAATCCAGAACATTCTACATATCTTTTGCTGAGGACGTTAATGTTAAGTCCATCAGCTCACATTGCCTCAGCGCAGATGCTTAATTAGTGCAATTGGCCCATAGTCTAAAAAATCGGAAAAAGCACATAAAATGATGGTGCATAAATGTACCTTTTCAGCTTTGCTTAATTCAATTTATCTTGGAAAAACTGTTTTTTTTTTCATACTCTAAAGAAAACGTGTATTACTCATGTGTTTTAAGATGTTTTACTGTTTAATCCTTTCTCTCTAAGGACAAATACAGTCGGGTGCAAAATTTTGCATTCTAAATGAAGATTCTGAATGGTAAAAAGAATCACCACGATACATGACGTGCATGATAGGTTAAATAGATGAACCTGGATCGATCTAGTTTTCAGATTTCTTTGAATTTAACAGTTCATTTCAAATGATTTAATTAAATTTCATATGAATGGGATTACAGTAACCTATGCATCCTTCTGGCTGACATTTGTAACTTTGCAAACAGGTTATCTCTTGACATGAGGAATTGTGGCCCATTTTATATTATTGTGATGCATGATGAAGCAAATATTTTATTTTCAGCAAAAAAAATTGGATTCTCCTGGGTTCCTAAATTGAAAAAAGAAAAAAACTTGCTCTATTTTATAAATTAAATAAAAGGAAAAGGAACAAAATAGAATATAGCTGCAGGCTATACAATATTCTATATTCTATTCTATACTGTGCCTTCCAGAAAACAATGCACGGTGGGCAAATGCATCAAGTGGGTAAATATCAGTGGACTATTTTATGTTGTTACTGACCCATTTGTAGGTAAAAGAAACCCCACATTTTAGACAAACGGGGGCGCTAGTGAGCCACTTAAGAGACACACCGTGGTCCGACCTTTTTGTCCACACTTAACAGCCGTCAAATGTGACGTATGTGTCTTCAAGTTAATCTAAGGACGCCAAAAGCCTTAAATATGCCTGAAATAAAAGTAAAGTTTAACGTGTTGCCATGGAAACAGCGTTCAAGATATCAAAAATTCCTTTGCAATTCATCATCTACAATGTCTCGGCATCATGTTGATTACGTTTGGTGTCAATCGCATGAATATCCTAGGAGGAGTATTTAAAAGTTCACTACATGCAACTGTCAAAAAACACACACTTCTTGGTGCCTGTTGGTGGCGCTATGTCACAATAGGCACATCGATGCGATTGGAATTCTTGGCCGAACATACACAACGCGTGTCATCCCAATTAGACATTTTTTTGCTTTAGATATTAGACACTTCCTGTTCTCTGAATTCGCCATACATTTGTCGCCTCGCCATGGCAGCACTGTTCGAAATATAAAAAAATCCCTTCGCAATTTAGCAAGTCCAATGTCACGGCATCATGTTCACCACGTTTGATGTCAGTCGGATGAATTCCCTAGGAGGAGTATTGAAAAGTTCACCGCATGAACTTATAAAACAAACCAAAATGGCTGACTTCCTGTTGGGCGGAGCTCATATTTTTGAGGGCAAAATTTGTTCAGGTCGATGAGATCTATCTACCAACTCTCGTGCATGTGCGTACATAATTGCCCGATCTGTGCACCAATGTTTGTTTTTGCATTACGGGGGCGCTACAGAGCCCCCCTGCCACATCTGTATTCCGGGCCTAGTGCCGCACGACTTTGACGTGTGTGCCAAATTTAAAGAGTTTTCAAGCATGATACGGGACCCCAATTGGCCAATGTGTGTCGGTGCTTGGGCCCTAAATATCATGAAGATATCTTGTTAATCAAGAATATATATTATATACTGTATATATAATACTTTACTCAACAGCTATTTGTCAGTACGATTTTTTTTTTATTTACTAAACATGTAGTCTTTCTTGATTTCAAACATACCAAAACAAACTTATCCTGCGAGGACCATGGAAGCACAGGGAAACAAAAGTGGTTGGAAGTCCAGGTGATCTACGGTAGCAACGTGCAGATCTGACGGTGAGTGAGCGGGAATCAGGGCCTTATAAAGGGGATAGGTAAATGGGGAACAGGTGTCGGTGATTAGAGCAGGGAGAGGCTGAGTAAGAGTGTGATCCTTGGAGGGAGGCGTGGCTGGTGGTTCTCTGACACTAAGATACAATCAGCCTCTGTTCAGCAAAATTATAGCACACTTTTGCTTTTTATTCTTAAATAAACAGGTGAAAAAGTACCTCAAAAAGTTTGTGTTTCGGGAAGAGCTAGGTCTTCACCTGTCCCGTAACTCGGCTGTTCTCGGTTCATTCCAACACCTCAAACCCAGAACACTTACCTCTTAGCCCTGAGGGAAGGTAAAACCAGCAGTGCTAGAAGATCTGAGACAGCATGGTGCAGTGTGAGGAGTCATCAAAGCTTTAAGATAAGAGGGCACTGGCCTATTTTTGGCTTTGTAGGCAAGCATCAATGTATTGAATCCGATGCGTACAGCCACCAGAAGCCAGTGAAGGAAGCAGTGGTTGAACACAGGTAGTGCAGCCACGTTTTGGATCATTTGCAGTGGAAGAATTGCGTTCAGATATGCAAAGAAAGAATTTCAATGTGCTGTAAAATACAATTATAAAGCACCTTTCTTGTTCTTTTGTTTTTCTTGTTTTACATGCTTCATATGGACTTGTTGATGTGTAGCAAAGATGTGAAGTAAAATCCTGCTGAATTTAGGTAGTTTTAAAGGTAAAGGATGGAAATCAGTAGAGAATAATTATTGTATATTTAAAAAGGGAGGCTCAAACATGTAAACTGATGCTAATGTTTTTTTTTTAACTTAAATAATAAAAATTTACCCATGATTTATTCCAGTAAATAATTCATCTCTGTCTTAAGGATGCCCTCAAATTTATGATAAAAGTAATAGTGTAATGATGAAATTGTTGATAAAACATTTGACGCTGATATGCGGTTCCTTTCTTTTGCCGTCATCAGTGAGGTGTTTCAGGTTTCCGGAAAGTTCTCGCACCTCATCTCAGCCAGGCTGATGCTTCAGCCTCGTGGCCCAAAGAATTACGGAGCAGGAGACCCCGGTATTAAGCTGATAAACCCCAGAGGAACGCTTTTCCCAACAGGTTCTGGAGCTTATCTAGGAGGCCAGTGTGGAGCAGCAACCCACACTTCTATGCTCTGAGAAGCAAGTTTTCCAAAGAGTCCACATTTTCTACAGCGCTAGTGTATGGAGGCGGAATCGGTGAATTAAATGTTCGGTCTGAAAAAATTTGAAACTGATAAATAAAATGACATTGATGCAAAAAGATTCTTGAGTCTACTTGAGATAAAAAAAAATGTATTTGTTGTCACAAAAATAAACAATAAAAACCTTTTGCTCACAGTTATTTTGTTCTTTTAAATTTTAAAATTTTATTAAAGAAAGGTACATGTACCAATGTACAGCTGCTACATACAGAATATGGACAAATGTTTTCAGACACTGGACTATATGATTTGTATGTGCTTTTTTTTATATCCCATTCCACAGTAAGTCCTCATTTGCAGTTATAATATAATTTTCCCACTCTTCTGGGAAGATGTATCACCAGTTTTTGGAGTGTGCTTGTGGAGATTTGTGCTCGTTTAGCCACAAGGTGTTAGATAAGTCTGGTGTAGGATGATGTAGGGGGAAAAGCCCTGCATTGTTATACTGTGAACATAGATTGAGGCTGTAATTAGTTACTAGGTAGAGTTACTCTAACTAAGCATAGTATAAGAGGTAGCTCAGTGGTTAAAGCTCTGGGTTACTGCTCAGAATGTCAGGGGTTCAAGCCAAGATATCTCCAAACTGCCACTCTTGGGGCCCTTGAGCAAGGCCCTTAGCTCTCTCTGCTCCAGGGGTGCTTTATCATGGCTGACCCTGCGCTCTGCCACCAGCTTCCTAACATTGATGGTATATGCGAAGAAAGAATTTCACTGTGCTGTATCGGACCAATATAAAGCACCTTCACCTTCTTTTTTTATAGTTGAACACTGTATATATGTCTTATTGTGGTTTAATACCGAGCTGCACCTCCTAAACCCCTCAGCAAGGCCTTTAACTCCATATCTGCTCAGTTCTATGACTGCGATAAATGTAAGTCAGTCTGGATAGGGGCGTCCTCCAAATGCCATAATTGTAAATGTAATAGTAATATACTGGATATGTGGGTGCTTTTTGTTTTGTTTTGTTTTTAAACTGTGTAGATATGCATAGTATCAGAGTTTATCAAAAATTTTTAGCACAAAGGACTACAAATGACTAGAATATATCCTATCTCTCACTATTATACTCTGTGGCACAAGTCTAACTGTGTTTTTCTCTGTTTGACAGTCTGTCTTGAACCAGGCAGCCTTTTGGGTTGACATTCTGTTTTGTTATTAGTGTCCATCACTCCCCTGACTTTGTATCTGTGTGTCCACATCTGTGTGTTCGTGTGTTTGCGCTTGTGTGTGTTTTGTGTGAGAAAAGAGTAGCGAGAGCAGTCTTAAACTGTCCGTTCAGAGGAGTGTGTGTATGTGTATGTCTGGGTCTTTGTGCACACATCACTGCCACTCAACGTGACCCAGTGCTTCACAGTGAGAACGTTTCGGAATAAAAGCAAAAGAGAGACATGTTGTCTTCATACTTCCCGGCAGTCCAGAGAACATTTTTCTTTCGCAGCGTTCTTTTGATTTGGTTATGAATTAATAGACAACATAAATAATAAATTGGCTAAATGACAGTGCTGCATAGGTTTAAAAATAAATACTATCTTCATTATTCATTATACACATTGAAAGTAAATAGGTGTGTGCATGTAATAGCCATATTTGTGAATATGATTCCATGCTATTCGATATGGTACAGATAGACAGACAGCTAATCGTCTATTTACTTAACTGCCTTTTGACATCTATGCATGGCCCTTTCACAAACAGGCCTTTTTAGTGCAACAAATAAAGATATAAAAGATTATATAAAACCAGATGTTCTTGTCTTGTATTGTCTCCAAGAAGACACAGCTCTACCTCTGATGTTAATCTGTATTCTATGTGACTCGCAGGACACGTTTTTGTCTACATAATGTTGTGATGCATCATATTCAGGTAGCAGCAGCAGTGCCGAGAGAACAAGCCTGAGAAACTGTTTAGCGAGGAGAAATCGATCTACATAGCAAATATTGGTCACAAATTATAGTTACTTTCTAAATACCGTTTTTTCCAGACTACAAGCCGCTACTTTTTTCCCACACTTTGAACCCCGCTGCTTAAACAACTAAGTGGCTAATATGTGGATTTTTCCTGGGTTTTACAAACTTCAAGCCAAAAACCCGAACCCCATAACATTAGACCAATGAAATTGCAGAACGGGTTCAGGTGAACCAATGAAACTCTTTATATTAAATCAGATGCACTCCTACTGAATCGGGCCGCACCACATCATAAATATGGATGATGTTTCTCCTGACGTTTGACCTGCCGCTCACTCAGACTGTCTACAGGAAATGCGAATCATTCGTCACGCTGAAAACAACCGGGCATGAAAACACACTTCAGCTGTGTTCTGAGCTGCACTGCATCGGGAGAAAAGCTTCACCGATGGTGAATTTTAAACGCACGACGATGCTAAAAGATAAACTCCCGAGAGAAATTGTTGTGAAAGGAAGGAGGAAGACAGTAAACAATGACTTTCATGGTAGGCTACTGTTTAGATACAAGCCGTGTAACAGACTCTGTCTTTCGTAACAGCCTGTGTAAAGTTTATTAGATTCAACGTATTTATGTTCAAAATAAAAATCTTTGTCAAATTCGGTGGGTGCGGCTTATATTTGGGTGCGCATAATAGTCTGGAAATTATGGTAATAAAGGTATAGCGCATCTACTAATTACAATATAAATTATTAAATAGTTTTTTACTGATGCAAATATTTTCAAAATGCATCGCGATACAAATGCAAATTTGTACACCACCTTTGTTAAATCGATGCATCAGATCTTATATTCCGATGCACCGATGTGAATAGATGAATCTTACTATCCCTAAACGATACGTAGTGGCGTGTCCTGTGTGTAACATTTCTAATGAGGGGAAATTTCAAAGATGACAAATCAAAGAAAGAGAAAAGGCATGTTATGTTTGTTTGCTTGTTTTTTGCTAGCTTTGTCCTGAATTCTTTACTATTCCCGAGAACAGATGACCTTCTCATGCTAATAACTTCCAAACTGGTTCAAAGCGTCTACTCAGGCATGCACTAAGCACACATACAATTTACCTTCCTGTCTCCAGCTTCTTCTGATCAACGCTCCTTGAAACCTTTTGATTTACAAACTCAGCTCGGTTAGTATTCCCCACACAAGCACGCTGATGCCGAGCGACTCATAAAACATGCAAAACGCCATCTGCAATGTGCTCCCTCTGGGCACGAGCTCCTAATCAACAACAACCAAGAGACTCAACAGCGCACTCTTTTTGTTCTATTGACGTGGGAAACGCTGCTACATCCAAACAACTCTTGGTGGATAATTGGATGATAACACAACCAGCTCTGGTCCGTGTGTATGTTTGTCTGATTATACTTATCATTGGCTTCTGCTGCTCGTCGGCTTTGTGACATGCCAGTGATGAAAAATGTCTGGCTTGGTGTGACAGGCAAATAGGCTTGCCTTAGGCTATCTGACAGCACTGACTTCATGAGCGATTCGACTCTCGCACTGGTTTGGAACTGACTCAATTCACATTTTGTAGACTTTTTTTCAAATAAGGAGAAGACATTACATTGAAATACATTGAAAATGTGTCTGTATTGAAGATTCTACAACACTGTCGATAAGGTGTATATTTAAAACTGTCAACGTTGTGTGTGTCTTTAACTTATACTTGAATATTGGTATCAGAACACTTATTGTATATTATTTTGTCATCTTAACAACACAGCAACTTTTAAAACATTGAATACATTGATAGATGTAAATATATTACTCAATCTTCTTCTTCTTCTTTTAGCTTCTCCCATTAGGGGTCACCAGAGCAGATCATCCGTCCACCTGCATGTCTTCCTTCACCACATCCATAAACCTCCTTCTTGGTCCTCCTCTTTTCCTCCTTCCTGGTGGCTCCATCCTCAGCATTCTCCTACCGATATACCCCATGTCCCTCCTCTGCACATACCATCTAAATCTCGCCTCCCTCACCTTGTCTCCAAAACATCCTACATGCGTTGTCTCTCTAATAAACTGATTTCTAATACTGTCCATCGTCATCACTCCCAATGAAAACCTCATCTTCAGCTCTGCTACCTCCAGCGCTTGTTTTTTAGAAATATACTACTTAATAAATACAATTCGTAAAAACAAACATGCGTCAGGTGTCAGTGATTCGCCTCTAGAGGCCGCTCTCGTAATGACAGCAGACTAGAAGCTAGAAAATCTATTGGTAAGGATTTTTGCTGATAGCTGATACTTCCATCATTTAACTATAGGTTCTTCGACCTCTGTTTATAACTTAGGGAAATTTTTGTTTAAAAGTCAGCCTAATAACAAACAAAGATATAATAAATCATATATTTAAAATGTAATTTTAGTCTCTGTCATTGTTCTGAGGATCGTTCCAAATGTGCATGGGCCGCGGCTTGGGTACCCTGTAGGTGTTGTAGATATAAATTAATCTGCTAAATGTGCATAACACATAAGCCATGTGGACGCAGTTGGATCTACAGGTGCACACACCTACAGCACAGTCGTTTGTGTGTTAATTACAATCTTACCATTTTTCTTAAACAGGGTTTCTGGTGGAGGAGACCAAATATTTCTTAAATATGAAGAAATTGGAAGTAAGCTGGATACAGCAAAGCAAATGCAGAACAAATGGAATTGCTTTAAATGACACAAAGCCAAATCGCAGAAGAACCAATACAGAAGAAGTGGTTGAATTCTTTTTAATGGCATCATTCGCTCACTGTTAACTCATTATTAACTCAAGGAAGGACAGGCACTTTTCTATTAAACAGATGTTTCAGATGAAATATACATAATGTACATGCAAATAAACACTGGATTTGGATTGCGATGTTCGGAATTCTGAAATTGTTTTAAATGTATTTCAATTGATGAAAATGGATGCATGTAAAGATACCAGTTGGTGGTTTTGGAAAACAAATAGGCAGTAAGGCGAGCCAAAAGAGTCAGAAATTATAATTAATGCTATCTGAAACATTCAATACTTCTTTCCTTTTAAATGAACCAGCGAGCATGAACATGAGGAGGCTTCATTCTAGTCAGAACCTCAGCAGTTAGCAGCTAGAGGGCGGCACTTACCACTAAACAGATGGCAAGAGAGCCAGAGGACGACCAGCACTGGGAGGATCGGGCCACATTAAGTGACAATTACACGCGCGGCTAACTTCATCACGAATATCTGAAAAAAACCTAAACAGATGGGAACAGGATTCGTGCTGCGTTTTCAGAAAAAAAATAACAGACAAAATGCAGACGCTCCAAAAGCATTCCCTTTCACTAAGCTTAGCTGAGTAGAACATAATCCTTCGAACCATGGCTGATTTAGCACACAGATGAACCTCTGAGCCACTACATGCTTTAAAGTGAGAGCAGAGAGCAGAGAGACGTTCCTGAGAGGCCGTCACGTCAAGAAAATGGTGTATACATCAAGAAGAGGAAATCCCACTGACGGCTCGAGAGGTTTCTATACAGCGGCGCTCTGAGAGATGTCAGAGATCTCAGCGGAGAAAAAGAAGTGTAGGAACCTTGATGAATAAATAAAGAGGAATGTGGAAAGTAAAAGAAGTGGATAAAGTAGCTTACTCTCAAAAGTAAACCAAAAGTATTGGAGCAAATGAATAGACTATAGGAATAGGAAGACATTTTGGAATTCAGGTTTCGTTCGAGGACGTCTCCTGCTTGTTCTGCATCTGCTTAACTTTGAAGGATTGTCTTTTCGAAGGGAAGTGGTAGATCAGTGTTAGCCTTCTGATCAGATGGTCATGAGTTCAAAGCACCAATCTACCACTGCTATGCCCCTTAAAAAATGGCCCCCAACCATCAACTGCTCTATTGTATCAATTAGATAACTGTAAGTCATACTGAATAGGACCTGCTGGGCCTCTGAGCAAGGCCCTTAACCCTCAAATGCTCAGTTGTAACTGTAAGTTAGATAACTGTAAGTCACACTGAATAAGGACCTGCTGGGCCCCTGAGCAAGGCCCTTAACCCCTTAACTGCTCAGTTGTATAAGTTAAATAACTGTAAGTCACTCTGAATGAGGACCTCTGCCAAATGCTATAAATGTGAATGAAAACATGCTGCTATTTAATACTTCCAACTTTGTCGGCAACCTTCTCAAGCATTTTCGACCAAACGAAATGATGTCATCAAATGTTTCATTTTATCACATTGCTGAAGTCTCAGTTCCAGTTCAGATCTGGCTGTCATTGCAATGACGTTTAATATTAATGCAATAGTACTGCATATAGTGGATGCGCCATACAACATCAACAAAGAAAAACATAATGGAATGAGTCTCCAGTGTCAGATCTCTCGAAAAATCTGTCAGAATTTCTTCACAGAAAAGCATCTTGTGTAACAGCTGTGTATCTTTTGACGGAGAAAAATAACAAATGGTTGGGTACATCACAGTCTCACTGTTATATCACAAACTATGCTTCCCATCAGCTACTGATCATCACAAGGAGTCGCATGTCGGTTTTTGTGCACGTCTAAAAAACGCTCCGCATCCACACAGTCGTTTCCCAAAAGTTGCTCATCCATACTGAAACGTCTGAAAACATCTACGTCCCTGTACCGCACATGACCTAAATGCAAGACACTTCGAACTGCGTCGTTTCCACCCGGTGTTTTCTTTCCAGCTCTTAGAAACGTCACAGCAATGAGGGTCCCTGGTGGTCTAGTGGATGTGGCGCTCTTCAATCCCCGGTCAGGGAACCAACCCCAGCCATTAGGGTAGCATAAGCCTTAGTGCCGGTCCCAAGCCCGGATAAATGGGGAGGGTTGCGTTAGGAAGGGCATCCAGCGTAAAAACATGCCAAATCCAAAATGCGGATGATCTACTGTGGCGACCCCTAACGGGAGAAGCCGAAATAAAGTTTTTAGAAACGTCACAGCAATGTCAAGAGAAGGCACAGTCACATGACTAAATATGCATAGTTTTCGAATGCCTGTTTTCACCGTTCACACTGTAATCCAAAAACGCTGATTTTAAACGTATCCACTTCGGAAAGCTGCATTTTCATTGACTGAAACGCCGTCTCAGTTTGGACGGAAGGCCAAAACGGAGAGATGAATATGCGTTTTTAAGAAAAAGACATATTCATATGGACAAGGCCTAAGCTCACCTCACTCAGTATCGCTCACACCAAGGTTTTCCTTCTTTATGTTTTTAGTCTTTTACTGCTTGTTTCTTGTGTTTTTATATTTTCTGTGTGCACTTTAAATTAAAATCTCCTGCACTAAAATCCTCTAAGTAATATAAATGATCTGCATAATTTTTAATTTGTTTATTTATTAAACTACATTCATTAGCATTATATTGTAACTAGGTTACACTCGTGTACATCCCCAGAGGATATTTAAAAAAAAAACACATTTCATCTTGTCCTGCTGTGTTTGTGCTGTGGTCTGACACCAATGTTTTATCAGGTCTCTGTGGAATTTTGAATACAGCAGCAGCTGGCCACCGTGTCAATGCATTCTGGCCTATAAAAAGATAGTGTTCTGAAACCGCTGGGCTTCAGTCACCTCCTCCCTCCTTCATGAGACTGAGAGTTTGTGATGATATTGGATTTCAAAATGATGTGCTAGTGATGGCTGTTAGAGGAAAAGTCCACCCGGTTTATTGAATTCATCTTGCTGGTCAGCTCTGACGGTCTGTATCTCTTGACTGGAAGCAGTTCTGTATCTTCTTGGTAATAAATATTTCTTTGAGAAAGTTTGTGAAGCCATGACGAATTGTCTGTGCTTGGCCTGAATTGGTGCTATATTCTACATGCTGGATGAGACTGATGAGACTGGTGCTATATTCTACATGCTGGGTGAGACTGTTTCCAAGAATACATCCTCGCTATAATTGGCATTGTCTGTTATGTCTAAATAATGGACATTGGGTCTAAAAGTGTGTGTTCAAACTTCCAGAACTGGGCACTGTTATCAAATTCATGGTATAACAAAACATATGTAACATCTTACATTATTAAAATGAACACGGGAGATGGTGAAATGGTGAAGAATTCTTGGCCGTTCAAGCTTCTCCAAGTTCTTCTCCTGTCTTCTAGAATGACTTTGTTTTTTCAGACTTCTACATAGATCAAACTTTCAGTCCATGTGAAAAATCTTAGTAAAAAATGCACTCTGGTGCTCATTACATGACTAAACATGTAACTGTATTCTCAAAAACATATTCTTTTAAGACTTTTACGTGAGAAAGTAATGGGATTATGGTATTTCATGTTGGGTAGAAATAGCCCCCAGGTAATAAACACTCCCCAAACACTTACTGGCAGATTTGAGCATCTGTACACCTGTACATTTCATGCAATTATCCAATCAGCCAATGTGGCAGCAGGACAATGTATACAATCTTGTAGGTACAGTTCATGACTTTTAGTTAATGCTCACTGCAAACATGTGAACTCGGTGACGTAGTGAAACTGTTAATATATGGGGATTTTCACACACATGACAGTTTAGAGTTTTTTCAACGAGGTGAGTAAATCAAACAAAAATCATCAAGTGAGCGACATTCTTGATGTGAGAGGAAATGAATAGATTCTACGTCGATAACAAAGCATGCATTCAAATAGGTGACAACAGCTGAAAACCATTTTTTCTTATTCTGTCAGCCAAGGACTCTACAGGAGTACAGGCTCATCTTAATACTGGAAAAACATTGCCTGGTATTTCTCCAATGTTCAACTGCCTGGTTTAACATTCCTAATAACTAATAAGTGTGTATATCACAATCCCAGTGTAAAGTGATACAGCGTTTGTCTGTATAAACCATCAGTGGGGCGATGCAGACATCATCTGCACACTTTTCTGAATTAAACTTATTACTACGGTCTGTCAGAAGTGTTTTGAACACTATGTATTGACATCTGTTGTTTGAATTTTAGGGTTCATTCTAATTAACTGCCAACGAAAAAATATTCTGAAGTAATTTTTACTTAAGGTAATAAAGGGCTTTCTGACCTGTAGAATTTTAAGTGTCTGGTGAATTAACGCTGATAATGTGGGGACTTAGCAGAGGTCGTACATTTAGCTGCTTTGCTGCATTTTACTGTGTTTCACAACTGATCTCTGTCTCACCTCTGTCTCAACTGGACAGATTTTCACAATGCACGCACAGAAGGAATAAAAGCTTTCGCATTTCCTACGTTTTCATCAAGACTGATGTGCGAAATATCTATCTATATATCTATCTGTCTGTCTGTCTGTCTGTCTGTCTGTCATTTGGTCTAGAAAATGTCACTTTGACCAAAGATTTCTAAAGCTATGATTTGTTGATGCTACTTTCACTAAATTGTATTGTGTAATATCTTACTATTTAATCCTATATGAAAAAGCAAGTATATATATATATATATATATATATAAAATATACTGTAAATACATATATTATATATATATTTTTAAATATATGGTGCGTAAAACAAAAAACATCCAGAGAGAATCCTGCAAGGCTATCTATCTATCTATCTATCTATCTATCTATCTATCTATCTATCTATCTATCTATCTGTCTGTCGGTCTGTCGGTCTGTCTGTCTGTCTGTCTGTCTGACTGTCATTTGGTCTAGAAAATGTCACTTTGACCAAAGATTTCTAAAGCTATGATTTGTTGATACTACTTTCACTAAATTGTATTGTGTAATATCTTACTATTTGATCCTATATAAAAAAAAAGCAGTTTCTTCCTACTTTAAAAAAATGTTAAATCAGAAGCTGTAGCGAGAGCACAGTTGGTCTATGTGGAGTAAGTGTTCTGTAACTCTAGAAAACTCTCTCTTTAAAAAAAGCTTTGATGTGCAGGAGAATGGAACACTGAACTGCATTCATTATTCACATAGAGCTCTTATAGAGCACTACTTCTTTTTTTCTTTTCTATCTTTCTATAATATATACAGATATCCCCGATTTATTGTGGTGGTTACGTTCCAAAACCCAGATTCAAACCGTGATATATATATATATATATGAGGAAGAAATGCAAAACATAAAAATGCTTGTAACTTTTTATCAACACGGCTTATTAATTATAAATATCTGTGATCATTTGTTGAACATTTGAACAGTTTACACTAAAGCAATTTTAAATAAAATGCCTGCTTGTTTAAATAATATATAAAATAATATTTTATAATAATAAAATAAATCAAATAAATGCAATAAACTTTCTATTATATTGATGAAACTTGAGTAATCAATTAAATTGGAACAAAATAAAATTAATTAAATTTAATTGAATGAGAATAAATAAATAAATAAATAAATAAATAGTTTACATATCTGGTTAATACAGATGTGAGTGTAATTTTGTGTGTTTTACATTAAAATATTAAATAATTTGAAGATATATTCTACTTGACTGTTATTACTTATTTCAGCATACTTCAGAACAAGTTTCTTCATTCCTCCCATCCTGCATTAATTCACTCCCTTGATATGCAGAATTGTCAGGATTTTCTCCTTTTAAGAGAAATTCTTGAAGTTGGATATAAAACCCTAAAGAATCAATAGTGCTAACATTAGCCACTAACCAGGAAGTGGCTAGCAGCTAACACTAACGCTATGGATCTTGAATCTATTCTTTAGCATTTTCATTCATACGCAAACAAATCATATTTTCGGTACAGAGTGAGTAGCCACAGTGACACTACACTGATTCTAGATTATTTTTTATACCCCTGACATTGTTTGTACGTTTTGCAGTTTAAAAATGTATTTATTTTTTAAATGCTTAAGAAGTGGAAAGTGCGAGGAGGACCCTATACAAACTTGCGGTCTGCCACTTTATACGTTCCTGCGGAAAATCAGACTTTAACCATGTTCTGCATATAAAAACAAGTGCATTCGGTACACCTGTTTACGGAAACCCTTGTGCCGAAGCACACTCTGCCCACAGTCAAGCATGGTGGTGGTAGCATCATGGTCTGAGGCTGCATAAGTGCTACTGATACTTGGGACCCTATTGAGCACCTGTAGGGCATCCTCAAGTGGAAGATGGAGAAGCGCCATATGTCTAACAACCAACAGCTACTTGATGTCATTATGGAGGACTAGAAGGGGATCCCAGTGGTGCTTAACAAAATATTTACACTTTGGAAACAGTTTTGACATAATCAATTAGGGTGTACTTTTGTTGGCAGATATTTTGACAATAATGGCATTAAATATGTACTGCACAATGACTATAGTATTTCCAATAATTTTGTCTTTTTGAGAAGATGTAGTCAGATACAGCATTTTTGAATTTGTTAGCTAGTTCAGCTAGTTGTGGTGAATTACTAATGCATTGTGTTTGAACTGAAGATGGTTTGTGTGGTTTTATTTCAATGTCAAGCTCCCTCTGACAAACTTGATTTGGCTATGGCAGGCCAATTAGTCTAGTAAAATTTGATAACTGATAACTTTGGAAATGTGTAACCAGGGATCCTTGAATTCTTTGGGTCTGGATGAGTCGATGCAACAGATTTCTTCCCAGCAGTTCCTACTGGCTGAAAGTTCTAACAACAAACTTTAAATGCTTCCATAGAACTGCCCTAATTTCTACTTCAGATTTTGTTTAATCTTTATTAAAATTGGCTCAATACATCTTGCCCCCCTGTTTCCCATTTTTCATCAAAAGCTTTCCTTCTACAGTTGTGTAAAACAACCCCATGGTTAAACCCCACACATCATCAGGGAAACTGCAAATCACTCTTTTAACACTTTGCATTAAGTTATGGCTCTGCTTTCCTGTAATCTCTTGGGCAACAGTTTTAGCATGTCTGTGAATGTGTAGCTCGCCGAGGGTGTTTAGGGTGTAGGGTATTTGGTCCCTAAAAATGTAGCTTGCAATTTTAACAGTTGTGAAACATCAGTTAATCGAACTCAGTTCCTGTTAAACAGCAGCCGTGGCGACTGTGACAAGGAAAAACTTCCGTAGATGTTATGAGGAAGAAACCTTGAGAGAAACCAGACTCAAGAAGAACCCATCCTCATTTGGGTGATATCAAGAGTGTGATTATAGTCTTTAAACGATACAGAACACTGGATAGTGAGAACTAACATGAGAAAAGTGTCAAAACCTCACGTTTTGCATGTGTGTAATCGTCCCACTTCAAGCGATATGCATTCATTAGTGTTTTATGTCCAGCTTCAAGAATTTCACTCAAAATGAGAAAATCCTCACGATTCTGCATATCGAAGGAATGAATGAAGGATGGAAGGAATAAAGACATGCTATAATAAGTAGAACAGTTAAGTAGATCATATCTTTAGAAAATGTAATATTAAATGTAACACAAACACACTGTATTACCCAAATGAGGGTCTAACAAAAGTAAACGATTTAATACAGTTAACATTTTAAAATTTTATTTAATCTATTTAATTTGCACGGATTTATTTAATTACTTAATTTTATAAATATAATAAAAAGTGAATTGCATTAATTTGATTTATTCTAATTTATATTTTATGAAATATTTCTTTATATAGTATTCAACCAACCATTTAAAATTGTTTATAAAAGGTACACTGTTGATGTTCACCATTGTTAATGATAATAAACTGTGATAATAGCCACAAGTAATTACTTCCCCCTAACTGTACTGAAATTAAACCGAACAGTTACTTCAAAACCACGGTACGTTCCGAACCGTATATTTTGTGTATCGTTATGACCCTTATATACAGTACAGACCAAAAGTTTGGACACACCTTCTCACTCAAAGAGTTTTCTTTATTTTCATGACTATAGAAAATTGTAGAGTCACAGTGAAGGCATCAAGGGCTATTTGACCAAGAAGGAGAGTGATGGGGTGCTGCGCCAGATGACCTGGCCTCCACAGTCACCGGACCTGAACCCCATTTGAGATGGTTTGGGGTGAGCTGGACTGCAGAGTGAAGGCAAAAGGGCCAACAAGTGCCAAGCATCTCTCGGGGAACTCCTTCAAGACTGTTGGAAGACCATTTTAGGTGACTACCTCTTGAAGCTCATCAAGAGAATGCCAAGAGTGTGCAAAGCAGTAATCAAAGCAAAAGGTGGCTACTTTGAAGAACCTAGAAAATGACATTTTTCAGTTGTTTCACACTTTTTTGTTATGTATATAATTCCATATATAATTCCACATGTGTTCATTCATAGTTTTGATGCCTTCAGTGTGAATCTACAATTTTCATAGTCATGAAAATAAAGAAAACTCTTGAATGAGAAGGTGTGTCCAAACTTTTGGTCTGTATTGTATATGTATATATATCCATAATATATACAGTATCTCACAAAAGTGAGTACACTCCTCAGATTTTAGTGTATCTTCTTAAGGGGCAAAACTATATATTAATGAAACTTGGATATATTTTAGAGTAGTCAATGTGCAGCTTATAAAGCAATACAGATCCTCTAAATATAAAAACATACATTATTGTCAAACAAAATCATTACAGTTCAGCTAACACCGAAACCACATATGAAACATAGAAAGACTGGGTGAGATTTATTGAAGTTTTGGAAAGATACCTAACATTAGCGTTAGCTATCATCCGCTAAAATGCGAGAATACCTTTATCTTCTGAAGCAGCACTGCAAAAAAGTGTTTCTGTTGCAGTAGTTTATAGTTTTTTCATTTATTTTAAGGGGTTTTATCGTTAGTATAATATGTAGTTTTGTCTGTGTCTGGGAGCAACTTATTAAATCTATAAGGGATGAATATAATAATTGCTTTTTTCTCACTGAAAGTGGGAAAGCAAATGTGCGAGTGACTGATGACTTTATCACACGCATCCCGAGAGGCATTCGTTTTCCTAATACGTGCTTGGCGGATGCGTAAAAGAAACCCATTTCGTGAAATGAAATGAGAAAAGGTGTATAGGCTGTGGAGAAAGCAACATGCAGGAGACTGAGAGGTAGCACATCAGGCCTGAAATTGTGACTTGACTGTGTAGAACAAAAGAGGTGTAAAGATCACAACAAAGGTCTGGTTAGAGATTGAAGATTTCTTGCTCACAGCCGCCTGCAGAAGTAAAATACGGCTCACACAGGCCTTTAGATGAGTGCACCGGAGTATAGAGGAAAGCAATATGAGACTGTTTGCCAGTAGGTCAGTAAGTCAGCGAGTCAAAGAGCCTCTTCTGTGCAAGTGTGTGTGTGTGTGTGTGTGTGTATAAGTGTACCAGTCTATCTAAAGAGTTGCCTGAGAAACCAACCAGCTGCTGGCAGTTATTTAGAACGGCTCAGGAGTTCTTGGAACGAGTGTTGTGTGTGTGCTCTTTATGTAGTCTCTCTCATTAATTATACAGTGTATTAACGTGTAATATATAAATAATGCATCACTGGAAACTGAGGATTTCAGTTCACAATGAGTCTACAACTACCTGTAGGAAATTCAGCGGATTTTCCAGAAAGTTCTGTTATTTATATTAATAAACCGGGTTCTTTTTAAATGCTGCATTGGATTAAAAGTTTAATAAAGCCAATAAAACCATCACTGTCGTGACCAATTAATATTAAAAGCAACAATTTCTGTAACAAAGCTAAAATGCCATGCAAGAGAAACAAACTAAATTCAAAATCCAGGGTTGTGGTATCAAAGAAAAAGCAGAAAGTCAGGCAGTTCCAGCACCCAAAAACAAACACAGTCTTTATATATACCCTCTCCTGCAACCTATATAGCACCCAACAACTTTTACCTCATCCACCACCACTGTCTTCGAAAAACTAGGTTACTTACCATTAGCATAACGGCGGCGTTACTCATTCATCTCTATTTTAAAAGTAAGTAACACGTGACCTATTCATGGTTCAGGCTTTGGCTTGTTCATCACACTCTAAAACGGAAAACACCTCAAACCCTGACCTGATTCTTCTGACACGTATATTACTTTTGACAAATCGCCCCATTCAGAGGTTAGAAACAAAGTTCGCTCTCACTCAAGCTTCAAATAGGCTGATACACAAACTATAAAATACACAATCACTTGCTTTGAATATACTGATTTCCCAGTGGACCTGAAAAAACTAAACAAAAAAAAAAACCCCTCATATATAGAAACACAAAAATGCTGAATGTTAAAAGGTAAAAAGCGCAATATCATCAACTCTAAAAGCTGCACTCTCCCAGTCCTTGTATACACTGTGTGTGTTGTTATAATTATAATTTAATTCTTTGTTCTAACACACACTGACCTGTGTGTAGATCTGCTTACTGTATACCCTAGTTAGTTTTGTGTTGTCTAAAATAAATTTGTTGTTTAAGCTAGAACATGTGTTACAGTAGAGGTTGCAGAAGAGGGTATATAGAGACTCAAAGCTCTTTTGTACGTCGCTCTGGACAAAGGCGTCTGCTAAACGCAACAAATGTAAATACAGGAAGTCCTTTACTTACCATTAAATTACGTTACAATGACTCATCGTCAAAAAATATCGTAAGTCGAAGATGGTGCTATGACTGTGGCAGCCTTTCCTGCTTCATGCGGATTTATCATTTTTATTTTATGCCCCAAACTGAGGGCTTTCCTCGTCTTTTTTTCACTACAAGCAGGAGACATACTTGGCACTTGGAAAACATGCTTTTAATCACTGGAATTGGTGTTTGAAAACGTTAAGGTCCAACGTATCCTACATTGTACGCTGCTGCCTGTGCCTGTTGCGTGAAATGTTTAATATTTTTACAATTTTGACGTCGTAAGATCGAAAAATCGAAAGGTCGAACCATTGTAACTCGGGGGGACCTGTATCTGTATCTGTATCTGTAGATGTGTTTTTGGGCTCTTCCTTGGCCTTACTTTTATTTCTGCTGAATAATATACAGTATTTTTACTTTGACACCCCAAATCTGTATCTCTTGTTTGACATTTTAACTAAATTATTGAATCTATTACAAAAGACATTTGACTCTACTTGTCTTCCTACTCAAAAAGGCCAACTCAAACCCAACCTCAGGTGGTGACGTCAAACCAAAATGGCCGCTCGCTGCACCACCAGTACAGCAAATTGGATCTGTTTTACTTTTTATGCCGTGTAAATAGATTTGTGTTATCTTTGAAGAAATCAGTCTAATAATAGACATAAAAAAGGAATAAAGAGATTATAAAGAAAAGAAAGACAAAGAAAATGGATGAAAAAATGCAAGAAAAAACTCAAACAAGAGGGCAAACCAATAGACAAAACCAGGAAACACATATTTAATGTTTACTGAATTTATATTTCGAAACAAAATCTAATTCAATCAAATATTTCCTGTTTGCATTCCTTTTCCACTTCTCCTCCATCAACCAGCTTTGGGTTCAGTCTCAAATCAAGTGCTACAACCCTAAATAGTGCGTCTACTACCTTCTTCCCCGTGTTATTCATACGGGATTGGAAGGTTGCCTTCATACATAAACACAGACAGAAACCCTGAGGAAACACCTGACACGCCCTCGTGACACACACACATACCGCCCTGTTGAAAAAGCCCCGCCTCCTCTGACATGCCATTGGTGCGTTTGTAGCATTGTGAAGACGTGATTGGTTGTCGCGGCTGTCAGTCATGTTTTATCGCTTTGTAATTCATTGTCCGGTGGAGCAGCCGGGGTTGCGGTGTGGGAGGAAAGCGTGTCATTTAAATGTCTCAAATAGCGAAAAAGAGACGGAAGGACACGGACGCGGTATTTGGAGACCCTTTTTCCCACCTGGAATTATTTATTTTGGTTTTATTTTGTCCTGCCGGTTTTCAGCAAGGCCTTTGTTTATAGGCCTGAGTGCTTTGTGGAAGTAAAGAAAGAAAGAAAAAGAAAGAAAGAAAGACGTGACATTTTTTCTTATTTTAGTGTGATAATCCCCACCCTGGCACCCTCCCTTTAATTGACCAGGAACTCATGGGAATAAAGAAGATTTCTGGGAAAGAAACCGGAATAAGTCGTTAGAAAAAGGAAGATAGAGAAAAGAAAGATAGAAGAAGAGGCTTTGTGTTTCCTAGTTGACCAAATGGCAAGATGGCAACAACAACAACAACAACGACAAAAGCACTGACCAATGACGAGACGGACACAACCAACAGCGCAACATTGTCTACAATGGCAGCATCTTTAGCTTTAAACACCCGGGTTTACTCTCTGGAGGACTTCGATACAGTGGCTACGGTCGGTGAGTTGCTCCTGGTTATCAGGTTAAAACTTTGTGGTACCGGGTCACTTCCACTGGACCCTCGTGTACCGCATTCCTACAACACACCGACATCTCCATTCTGATTGGTCAGCGGCTCAGACTGTAGTTCCGGCTGTAATTCAAATCGAGTAGTAATGCGCACACTCGTTACTGTTTCCTAGTAACGGCCCGTGTCCAGGGACTTGTTTGCTGCATGCGCCACGTAAACTAGCTCTAGATGGATGGATGGATGGATGGATGTATGGATTGATTGATTATGAATGGACACTTGATGCCACCCTTATAAGGATGTGTTCAAGGTTTTTTTCTTGCCACGGTCACCACTGGCTCACTCATTAGGAATAAACTTAATTATGAGGAAAAAACTGATGGGCACTAAACGTACACATTCACCTTTGAAACATCTTCATTACTGTAAACCTGGTTTGGGGAAGTGTCCATTATTACAGAATATTTCAGTTGCTTTGGCGCATTTCTCAAATCCTTATATTAATCAAATCCTTGATATATAAGTCCTTATTTCATGAATGAACATCTCATTGACACCTGAATGACAAGTCCTTTTGTGATTGTTCACAAACAAGATCTTCACGATGTTTTCATGTTGTCAGTATGACGGCACACGTCATGTGTAATATCTCAGTTGCTTTGGCGCATTTCTCAAATCCTTATATTAATCAAATCCTTGATATATAAGTCCTTATTTCATGAATGAACATCTCATTGACACCTGAATGACAAGTCCTTTTGTGATTGTTCACAAACAAGATCTTCACGATCTTTTCATGTTGTCAGTATGACGGCACACGTCATGTGTTTTATTCTGTCTCCAATTGAATGTTCACGAGATTCACCTTTGACCTGTTTTAGAGAACTGGTTGATTATTGGTTGATCTGATGTTGTTCACTCGCCTTCATTAGTGACATTCAAGATTCATCTGCACAATTCATCAATTCAACACATTTACAGAAAAAAGGTGAATAGAAATTTTAGATTACAGATGTTGACAACTGGTCTAACCATTTTGCATTCAGTGACGTAAACAATGAAGATGTTTTCAGGGTTAAAACTATTCAGGTGAAACCAGTAGAATATATTTTGACCAATATGAACATAAACAACTGATAGTGTAGGAAACAGCAGACACTCGTACACAATCCATTAAATAATGTACAAAAGCATTCGCAATTTGATCAAAGCAACAAGAAATGTTCTTATGATGAGCACAAATGACTGAATGATGTGGAGGCTGAACAAGTAGTTTTCATTTCTGATCTGAGAAACGCAACAAAGCAACAGCGAAACACTGAAAAAGTGATGGATAGCTAGATAGCTAGATAGATAGATAGATAGATAGATAGATGGATAGATTGATAGATTGATCACATACATTACAGCTCAGGGAAATTCTGTCTTTGCATATCTGAAGCAGGAAGCAGGGGTCAGAGCGCTGGAGAAGAGGATTAAGGGCCTTGCTCAAGGACCCAACAGTGGCATCATGGGGCTTAAACCTCTGACCTTCTGATCAGTAACTCAGAGCCTACAACTTTGAGGATATATATGGAAAAAACAAAGATTCGACTACAGCGCGGTCGGATGCTCAGATTCGGATTAGTGAGAAAGGGATTCTTGTTGTGTTTTGACATAACAGCCCGGTTTAGAAACTAGTTTCAGGTTAATAATAAAATGTCATAGTTTCTGGAGTAATATTACCTAAACAAGGATATATATGAAGAATGCATATCTGAAGATTGAAAATGAACAAATTCAAGTTTAAAGAACGGAAAAATGTATATTGTTTAACAAATGTATAATTGTGAATGTGGTGATTTAGTTTCTTTTTGTTCGGAGATTTCTTTAGAGCTGTTTCAATGTTTTTCTCTTTTTTAACACAAAACGACTAGCTGATTATTTACAATCTCAGCAAGGTCTGGATATGTTATGGGATTCTATACCAGGATATTTACTCAGCGTTCTATGAAGGTGTCTCCGGTGCCGGTGCTTCATCAGTCAGTATATTTTTCATCATGGAAAGTTTTCAAGCCGAAGATGTTTATGTTTTGAAGTCACTTGATAAAGTGTTTTGTTATATCATCTCAACGCGAAAATGAAACCGTTTACAGCTGTTGTAGAGTAAGTGATAAAAGGACAATAACCACCTCACCTACATCATTACCCAAGTTTACTACCACCCTTGTAACTGGATAAACACAAATCTCCACAAACACTCTTCAAAATCTAGTGGAGCATCTTCCTGAAAATACTGGAGGTTATTAGAACAGTAAATGGGAACTAAATGTGGAATGGGATGTTCAGAAATCACCATCCAAATCTCAGGTGTCCCCAAACTTTTGTCTGTAGAGATTGCATGTATGTATAAACAACACTTTTGAATAAAAGACCTGACAGGGTGTGTTGTTAAATGTCAAGTAATCAGCTTAAGGGTGGGGCTGTAACTTTGCTTCTTAGCGGACTGAATCACACACACCTTTCTTTGTTCTTTGTCGTCTTCTTCTTTCTCTTCTTCGCCCTCCTCCAGTCTTCCACTACGTTTAATATATTTATTATATGTCTATTTATATTGACGTTTGTTATTTCCCCTTCAATCTGATTCCACTACTCCACAAAACAAACTAGGATCGTGCCTAAAATCACATTCTAGTGCAGTTTGTTTTTGCTGTACCAGAGTTCTGCATTCTCTAGATTATGAAACACTTGATGCAGCTCATGACGACAATCACAACGTAGGCGTAAAGTTTTCATAGGCAGAGCTTGGCGGTGCGTTCGATGTCCCTGTGCATCGAATCGCTAAACAGTTTGCAGTTTGACATGGAAAGCTGTTTTGTCCCTGACGTTCTGTCTAATAATAATTTTTTTCAATCTTCTATTTGTGTAGGAACTTGTTTTAACAACGCAGGTTATGCTGATGATAACTTGGAGTTTCTCTTTAAGGGTCCTATATTGTACGTGGAGTGTTGTATTGGCGTTGACAATAAAAAAAAATAAGAATTCAATCTCTAATTGTTGATTTTTTACATTTTCTTTTAAAGAGCAGTTTTAGTAATGTCTGGACTTTGAAATGTCCTTCTACCGAGGAGACGTCCTACTCCTAATCACACCTCTGGCACATGTTGAGGTTTGTTCCCTTTTCCTTCAATAAAACAAGCATTAGGAAATGGTATTTTAGGTGAATCTGCGTGTGCCAGATGTGCAAACGTGTGGTCTGTTTGTAAACGAGTGATAAATAGAGCGATTGTATTGTCGAAGTTCATTTGAAACGGCAGAGGATCGACTTTTGCATTGCTGATATAATCTATGATGGCCAGAGGAGTTTGAAAAAATTTACATTTTCCTTGAGGTAGCGTTTTAGCCTAAATTGAAGTAACCTTTCAACTACTAAACCGAGCAATAGTCGAGTGAAGCGCAAACATTTAGCCGCATGCTTTTGGTTTTTTTAATGTCCTGTTTTTCTCTTAATGAACTCTCATGAGTTTTTCAGCTGATCGTCATTACTCTTGTTAGCTGATTTGAACAGTTTGTAACACTGGACTTGGAGATCCAGATAAGATAATGGCAGATTCTGCTTTGTTTTTTTCCCTGAAAGACTGTGACGTGAACAGGGACAGTCTTCAATGTTGGATTTCTCAGTGTAAATCTGCAGTCAAAACACACTCTTCGTCCTATCGATTTCCATTCAATCATTTAATCCGGTGAACTCTGTCCTGCAAATTCATATCACATGAAGACATTCTGCTGAGTGGAGATTGATGGTTACAGAATAACCTTTTTAGAAATGACAAGATTAAGAAAGCACTGATTATAGCGGTGTCAAAAATGCTGCCTGGTTCACAGCGTCTTCGCGTAGATGAACCGGCTGCGTATGCTAACGCTATGTTAACATATCCGCCCTCTGCCTGTTTTCGCAGTCGGTATCTGAGAATTTCACCTGCTAAATGTCTAGTGTGAGGAATTTTTTTAATCAAGTTCAGCTTAATAGATATCTACCTTTATATTTTTTTTTTCTCATTAGTAAGAAAAAATGCGCAAAAGCAGTAAAAGCTACTTTACATTTTATGTCTCTCTAAAATAAAATATAAAACGATCCACAGATATGTATTATATACATCATAGTTTTTAAGACCGCAACGACCGAGACCCATTTTTTATGCACTCAGCTTTTTTGTCACCGATAATTACCTCAGGTTTTGTCGTCAACCCCCGTAGAAATAACCGCACCTATAGAACCAGATTAAGGGTCCAACGACAGAACAGCACTGTGAGGAAATCTCTTGCACCGAACATCAAGACTTACATCTTGCCAGAGACATGACTAAAAGAAGAGTCAAATATGTTTTCATATTCTTTTTCTTTTTCTTCTTTTGTATAGAAACATATGATGAAACTGCAAGTAGCACTGAAATGTACTGAGACAAAACAGTAACATGGTGACGCACACGGCAGCCTGCTTATTTTTAGAGACCTTGTGTGTATTTGATAGAGCTCCTAGTATTCCTCGTAGCCACTTTGGACATTGGCATATGAATATGAAAGGACACAATGAGAACTGGGTCATGTCAGGGCACACATACACATCTATATTATCTAAGAGGTTCATATCTACAAGTGCTGACACGTCGTCCTCTTTTTAGTTGTTGCCAAGGTGTTGGATAAGTCAGTGTAACTTTATATTTACTCTTTATGCCGAATATAATGCTTTCTTTTATACACTTCTCTATTAACCTACATTTGTCTTTGATAAAAACTAGAGATGCTTTGTTGCGAATAAAACTCTAAGGCTTTTGAACGCTATTTTAGATTAAAACCCAATGGTTCCACATGGACAGCCTAAAGATCCATGAAAAAACTTTTGAGGATGAATTTGGGTTGTAATTAATATCAACAGTCTACTACAATAGATCAGGACCACAGGTTGCATTGAATCACTGAACACCTCAACAATGACAAAACTGTAACGAACGGCCATTCGGTGATTAGGACGGATCTCCTTTTGAGTTCCTCTCAAGTTCTTTTCCTCATACCATCTCAGGGAGTTTTTCCTTGCCACAGTCACCGTTGGTTCACTCATTAAGGACAAACGTATACATTCTCCTATAAGCGTTTTATCTCTGTAAAGCGTCTTTGAGACGAAGTTCATTGTTAAAAGTGCTATACAAATAAACTGAATTAAACCGAATTCATTTGATGTAAATTGAACAATTGTTCCACAACGCGTGATTCTGATTTTTCAGAATTTCGAATTTAATTTTGAACAGCATTTTCATTGCTGTTGTGAGTTGTATGTAAGGCTGCAACCAACAATTATTTTAATGATCAATTAATCAGACAATTTCTCTCTCTCGATTAATCGGATATAAATATATAACAGCAGCTGTAAACTATTACATTTTTACTCACTGTTGTGGTTTTTAGTGAATGCTTATGCATTTGTACGCCAATGCATTTTTTATTTTTTTTTTATTTTTTATTAAGCCCGTTAACTTGCTGCGTTTCTCCGTTTCATTCTTTTTATAACCTTTGTCTACTACTTCAGTTCAATTCTCTGTATTCAGTTAAGTAAAACATTGACTTGATTTACTGTGGCGTTACTAAGTTTACATGCTTGTTTTCAATGCTTGTATATTGAATTTATGCATATATGATTTAATAATCATACACATTCAAATAATTATATATTCTAGATGCTTATATCTTCACAACTAAACAAAATGTCTGAATTTCCCCTATTTTTTTTTAGCTAATAGAAGCTTTTAAATGTCAATTAAAGATTAGGTTAACTCAATATGTGGCTTTTTTTTTTTTAAGTACCCTTTTATACATAAATACCCTGAATTGGAGTTTCATATAGATCCGTGCGACTGTCATTACCATTTTCAAATGACGAGGATTATAGTTTTTGCTCAACATGCTGATGATTTTCCTTCATCTGGACACCAGTGTGTGCTCTTTTCACGTTCTTGTGCATCTTTTGTGCGACATCTATGCCACACAAGCTCAGCTTAAGCAGCCCAAATAATCCATAATGGCATTCGTTGACAACAAATTTAATTATTGATTTTATTGATTGGTTGGTTGCAGCCCCACTTGTACGTGATGCAAAGAAGAAAAGGAAAAAGACATTTAATTGATAAGCTGAATATAATTTAACTTTTTTATTTTTATTTTTATCATTGACCCCAAAACATATGGTGGTTCAATTAAAGAACTGTCATGACATCACTTTTTCAAACACATGAGGATCTTCACCATCTTGAAAGCAAGCTTACAACTGCATTAAGATGTTGGGAGCATGTCTACGAGAGTATCGACATGAAGCCAATCCAAAGAAGCTTTGAGAAGGCAGGTTTCCAAAAGGTTCAGAAGCAAATATTGGCCATTTCACTGTTTTCCGATTGTCGTGACTGCCAATTTTATCAACACATCCCAACATACATTCCAAGTCAAAGCTGTAGACATTGGAATCTTAAGTTTTGATCGTGATTCTATTGATTAGGATCTTGTGAGGTCAAATTCCCATGACTGCGAGAGACTCAAACCCTCCGACAAGATGCTTAACTCTCAACCAATCCTTCATACACTTGGATTTTATTCTGCCTCATTCTGCCCAAATAATCGCATACGCCAAGTCATTAGGCGTTAATGAATGCATGTTGGGATTTTCACTGTGGGGGGGAAAACTGTTGGATGTAACCCAGTCCACTTGGGAAGGAGACCTCCATCTGAACCGCAGTATGAATGACAAGCATGCAGCATTAAGCCTGGTATAAAAAATCCAATTTGCTGACTCTGTGCTCAGACGCCATGGATTTACAGACTGTGACGAATCAGTTGCGCTCTCATCTCCACGTTCTTATTACACATCTGAACTTTAGAGCGATTGAGAAAGGGCTCGTTTTCATGAATCAGCGGTATCTCCAGAACTCTCGTGTTTCGGCTTGACATGAATCACAGCATAGCTTGCGGAGAAGGTGTGGCGGAAAAGTGACAGTTTTGCGATTTACAGTTCAGAAAAAGCTTGAGGTAACTTTCTCCAGAATGTCAGGAAGCATCTCGGTATCGCTACATAAATATGGAAACAGCCGTTAGACTGGAACTGGGTGGTACTGTGAATAGCTAATACATACACAAGCACACATACACATGGATCAGTTGATGAAGACTGTACTGTTTAGGAGCTTCTTGGAAAGGGAAAAAAAAAGAAGAACCCAGAAAGAATCCATCAGATGGTTTAGGGTGTTCACTGCACTGCTAATGGGTGTGTTTTGTTTTGAGAATGACCCACGTTTCTGGGAATTGACCAGACAAGCCAGGAAAGTATTCTGCGGTTTAGGCGCATTTGTATACACTTTTTCTGAGTGCCCTTGTTTCTGTCAGTCTTTTGCGTTTGTGCATCATTTGTTAAGTAGAAAATCGTGGCAGCCCAACAGAGTAAATTCAAGTGAAGGCCCAGTTGAAGTAACGGCGCGACTACGATTCGCCATAATGACCCTTTTTTTTGTGCCCAGTCATGTTTTAGCATTTAAAGAGTTATAAAAATGGGATTTTAAAGTTTAAATCATATTGACAAAAAAATGTCCATCTCCTAATATTTTAATGGCATAAATTAAGACTTTTTATTCAAGAACATTTATTTCAACTTAATGTAATTTCACATGATGTGACTTATTCATTTTTAATAAAAAATAAACAACAAAAATATGTATATACAGACTTATGAAACTTGGATATATTTTAGTGTAGTCAATGTGCATCTTGTACAGCAGTGTAGATTTACTGTCCTTTATAAATACCTCAACATACAGCCATTATTGTGTAAATATCTGGCAACAAATGTGGGTACACTCTAAGTGATGGTTGCTGAAATGTGAGGGGTGTACTCACTGTTAAAAGAGTGTGTGTGTGTATGTATATGTGTCTGTGCGTTTTATATATATAAAACGCACAGACACACACATACATACACACACACACACACACACACACACACACAGACACACACACACACACACACTCTCAACAGTGAGTACACCCCTCACATTTTAGCAACCAATAATATATATATTATAAATGCAACACTTTTGTTTTCCCCCCATTTTTCATGAGCTAAACGCAAAGATCTAAAACTATTTCTATGTACAAAAAAGGCCTATTTCTCTCACATATGTTCACAAATCTGTCTAAAACTGTGTTAGTGAGCACTTCTCCTTTGCCGAGATAATCCATCCTCCTCACAGGTGTGGCAGATCCAGATGCTGATTAGACAGTATGATTATTGCACAGGTGTGCCTCAGCCTGGCCACAATAAAAGACCAAAATGTGAAAAAGATATTTTGAGTTCAGCTCATAAAAAAATGGAGGCAAAAACAAAAGCATTTTAGTTCATACAGATTTATAGATATATATGAACTAAAACTCTCACAGATAGCAAGTAAAACTGTGTAAAAAAAAATGGTCATGATCATGGCATTTTTGCAGTAGACATAACAATCACACAGTTTTTTCTCCAAATATACAATAGCATGTGTGTAAAGTTTGAGTCAGTACACCATACTCAAGCAATTACTACATAATTTGTCTTTGCAGACGTGTTGGTTTTTTTTCTGCTAGCAATTTTTCAACACATTTGAGAGAAATGTTGATATTCTCAATGCATTTGTTTGGTTTTTACTGAGTTTTTTATTTATTTATTATGAGACAATATTATCAACAAAATCACCTCAGAAATGATTTGCATTAGAAATGTCATCTGCCTTGCACTATTTTTCTCACAGCTGAATACTGAATAGGGAGAGAACATATATTTTTATATCAATCTGGCACAACGGTTAATGATTTTTCAGTGTCCGGAAGTGTTGTCTGTACCGGTTCAGTTAGCACGCTAAGTGTTTTACATACTAAGTGTAATGTGGGCTGTATGAAGACATTTTTTTGTTTATTTTTAGGAATTTTCCATCACATTTGAGAGAAATGTTTATATTCCGGGTGTATTTGTTTGGTTTTCAGTGGCCTGTCTGCTTTTTTTTTATATTTGTATGGTATGTAAGACTTGCAAAAAATGTAGCAAGCTAACAAAATCACCTCAAGAATTAGCATCCAGAGATTTTAGTTGCCTAGCAAAAGTGTTCACAGCTGATTATTTAATTATATATTATATATGTCAATTCCTCTTGCTAAATAACTGTTGAAATAGTTAATAAAAAATTTTTTCACCCTCTGTATTGTGAAAACGGTTGCCATGTCCTCACGTAAAGTCAACATAAGACGCAGGGTCAGAAATGATTCGCATGCACGGCAATCGAATTGCTTTTATTGGCTCACACAACCTGGCTCATGAACCCAGTTAGAACATGCTCACTTATTCTCACATGCTGCTGCTTATTGCTTGGACACACACTTTTTTAGTTTCCAGCTGCCTGTTCAGAGATTCTTCTGTAGAAAAAATGTTCTGTGTCAGAATTCCTGGTGCTAATCAAGCATTTCATTCTGTAGCTTTCTCATGGTCACTGTGTGCCTTGAAACGATCTGTTGATAGTCTCCATGGAGAAACACATTGTCTGACTTGTTCGGGTTGTGTAAATAAGTAGGAATGTGTGTTTTTCTGTCAGACGCCAATGAGAAATCTACGAGTCAGTCTGGAGGACAATACCGTTTTGTCAGGGAGCGTAATTTGGTGTTTAAGAAACCAGACAGCACTTTTCTAGGTTGTTGATTTGACCAGTTCGAATACAAACCGGATATATTTTGACTAGAAACATGTTTAAAGAGACGTAGATGGTTATCGAGAGGGAACGTGACTTAATATATATTTCTTTCTTCATTTTTTTTTAATTCTCGACTTTGTCAAGCTACATCCGAAAATACAAATAATCGAATAAACTAAAGTGATACTTCAAATGGAAATATAAGGAAGTACTCTATAGTTCACACCTTTGACTATTGAAGGCTAGGAGTTTTTGACACCTCCACTCTTCCCTTCGCTTACTAGAGGGTGCTTTAAAAATTCTTGGCACCCCACAGTTAAGGTCTGTCCAACTTAATGTAGTGCGTAACACCATTAAAGATGTTAAAATGCGTCCGTGTAGATGTTTGTTCTAATTCTGACTGCCGAGTTGTTGATTTGGTCGGTTATTTGGGGTTTGAGTCATTCTAGTAAAGTAACCAGGACGTAACCTCCTGGCAGAGGTCAAACATTCCTCACTTATTTCCTACTGATATAGCAGCAAATTTAAATATATTTTTATAACCCCATTTCATTAGGGTTATAAAAGTCATAATACACTATACATAATATGAATAATATTATAACCATAACCATCATTATCTCTGATTTGTTTACATTTCAATGACACACAGAGCAATTTCATGTACCTATTTTATGTGCTTAACCTGTTCATACCGGTTCAGATCACACAGCAGACTCTCGCCTTGAGTTATGTCCTTGCTTCCAGAAGGCACGACTTACTAATATGTTCTTGCTCATTCTAAGGTGTACTCCACTTGTTCCTTCATGCAGTCCTCCTCTCTCAGACTGAATAGTTGTGTCTCTGTGTAAGCATGTACACACACTGAGTAATGACTCGATTTGTCTGAAGTGACAGCATTTCATTTCAGTTACGCGGTTGTGACATTTTCCCCTTCCTTTATGGAGAGCAATGACATACGATTGCTTTCCATAGAATCACAACATGAGGGCAGAGAGATAAGGCTTCAGAGTTGGTTAAAATTTTTCTCTTGAATTGTTACTACGGCTACTATGGATGGAGTGTTCAGTGTGTCTGAATTATACTGAAGTGTAAAGCTGGAAAAAAGTGCATATTAAAAACAAGAAAAACAGTGAGGCGACTACGGTATGCTCTGTAAATGAAAGCGAAAGGAGGAACTAACCCGTCCTTCAAAATCAAATGTAATTATAAATGGATAAAACGCACAGTGAGTCATCTGCAAATTGCTTGGGTGCTATATAGGAAAAAATCCGGGCGTGGTGTTTTCGGGAAAACCATCAACAACTGTTTCAGGTTGCATCGCAACACCTCGTTGTTGAACGATTCGCTATAAAGGCACACCCTGGAGCTTATTATTATTATTTATTATTATTTTTTTAATGAATGAGTCATTTATTGTAGCTTGGATATAATTTAGCGTTGAAACTGCCAGTCATGTGTACAAGGATGTAGCTAGAGAAGTAAAAATAACTATTGATCTCGGCCCTCATTACCTTTTGCCAATATTATATAATGAACAGAGGTGGAAAGTAACGACATACAAATACTTAAGTCGATTTTTCTGGTATCAATACTTCTCTATTTATTTTTACTTTTACTCATTACATATTTACACATCTGTACTTTCTACTTCTTACATATTCAAAACAGGATTTTTTTTTTTAATCCATTTAGGGAAATGTCAATATTTTCTCTTCTCATTGCCCACCGTTTTCAGCTCATCAACCTATTTCCTGTCATTGCGTTGCTTTTTAAATTCACTGGTGTATCTTTCCTGGCTCTCTCTCACCACAGAAGTTGAATAGTTTACGGAGAGAACAAAAAGCAAGACAGGAGACAACAGAAAGTCTGGTGGTAACGTGGCTGAGACAGAGGGAGTCAGCGATGTAAACATGACTGAGAACAGAGACATTCCTGATCATCATCTTTTCTGTACTTAAGTGAAGGATTTGTGTACTTTTGCCACGTCTGAGAATGTACAGTATATGAACGTGGCGGCCCACATGCGACCTCATAGGGGATTCTTACGAAGTAAAACGGATAAATAAATGCCAACGAAGGTTTTTACTGAACATCAGCGAAAGTAAAAAATTTTCAAATATAATATTTATATATAAAACAAATAGGCAACACTAAAACACATTTCAGTCAGTAATGAACATTAAAATAACTGAAAATTATCACGAGGTTTATTATATGTGTATCGAATTTGAGTGATTTTATAACTTCTCATGACCTTTCACACCACGAACACATTAATATATAGGCACTTTAGACGTGTCCGTTTTTTCTGTGCGATTGTTGTTGTTTTTTTTTTTTTTTTTTTTTTTTTTTTTTGCGTTTTTGACACGTTCAGGCAGCGAAATTTTCGACTTCTGACCAAAGTTTATCGCTAACTTCAGCTGACTTCCAACTTCAGCAGTCAACACTGATTGGTCTGGTTCATGAGCTGGGGGCGGGACTTACTATTTTTTCTTGGGTCCGTCAGGTGTTCGTCACCGAATAATTAATAAATACTTCAGGTTGGATGAACCCCTTTTTTAGGTAGGGGAGAGGGGGAGATAACTGGGCGAGGAAAAAAGTGTTGAAAAAACATCTTTCATGAAATGTGGTTTGTGGTTTTCATTCAAATTTCATGCAAACAACTAATATAAATATTACAATTATTTGTAGAACAGCGGCCTCTATATTATAACTGCTGGATTTTGCGGAGCTCCTTACTATCACTACCTTTCACTCCACTAGCAACGACGTAATTCTAGTAGTAGTTATGGTGACAGAACGTCTCCGATGTCTGTCCCGTCGGCTCATGAGCAGCTTTTCGGGAATCAAGATTTACTGTATAACTGTAGCTGAGCTCCATAATCCCACATTATCATCAGCTGGGAACCGAAATGCATTAGCGGGTTGTGAGCCGTAGTTAACGATTAACTAATGTATATTTACAAGAAATGGAAACTGGGTGTGTAAGTAACTCCCTTGAGCTTTGCTTACTGTGGTTTACTTCAGGAGGTTTGGGTTCGACCTCTGCGTTGCCCTTGATCATGTGTGTAGTGTTGCATCTATTACTCAACAAGGCCCCCCGAGTTCCCTTGTGTCAGAGGCGCCTGGAGCTCGGCACAGTCTCCGTCTCCTTACACTCATTTCTCAAACATACTCCCTCTCTCGCTTTTTTTGTTCTCTCATGCTTGTGCAGAGTATGTAGCAGCACAGCTAATAATGTAATAGTCATTCTTCGAAAACGTGCACCTATTGTGAGGAATGTTGTTCCCTCGGAATCGGTGCTTCTCAGGAAAAAAGACAAGACGACAAAATAGGTCCCTTCATACGTTTTTGCCTGATGAGCGCGCTGAAAGTGGCGAGGAAAAATCCCCCCTGAAAAAATCTCCATTCATTATAGTTTCATCATTGTCGATGTTATCAACTGTTCACCAATTGACACCAACGCAAAGCTCTTCATGGTAATTGTAGCCCTAAGCCATTGTAGCAAACCGTTTCCGTTCATTACAGACCAAATCCATCTTCATGAATCTAGAGTTCAACCTTCTACAGCAGAAACCACTTCAATTATATTTCTAATGAGCGACAGAAAAACAGCGGTGAGGAAAAACCCCTTGAGACCAAATAAGGAAAAAAACCTTAAGAGGAACCACACTCCAAATTAGTGCCACCATATTGTAAATAATTGTTTACCATTTGAGGAAAAAAATCACAGTTGTGTAAACAGGAAATTTGCTATAGTTTAATCATGGAGTCTGTTTAGTCAAAGTTATCATGTTTGTCACCTGTGTTTTGGGGCAATTGCAGTCCTTTACAGGAAATCGCATTAATTGCGATCGCGATGTCCGTAAAATTATATGTTGGACTGGCTAAAGGTTCCTTGGATAAAGTTTTATGTATCCAAGGAACATAACACCCAGTCTCCATATGGACACCTGTGGCTTATAGACTGGTGCGGCTTATTAATGTTCAAAATAAAAATCTTTGTAAAATTCAGTGGGTGTGGCTTATATATAGGTGCTTTATAGTCCGGAAATTACGGTAGTTATTTAGCATTTTTAGGGAGAATCGCCAGTGTGCTTTGTAACAGTGTTCATCTGGAGAAATGGGCTGTTCTTTAAATGTAATTAAAGACACCGGAATGCCGTGTTATCACTTGAAACCCGCTCACTGTTCAGCTTCCTTGGAGCTGCTTTTTTTGTTTTGGGATTCCTTACCACCTCATGCTAGAACCATACCGCTAGCTTGATTCCCACGTTATTCACATTCCTTTATCTATCTACTTTATTGTGTTGGACTTTAAATCTAAAACAAAGAAGAGTAGAAAAGGGGAATATTGTTCATGCTTGATGCGAATAGTTTTTTTCTCTCATCCGAGATAATAACGAAGATCTCTGCCACTCGTCCTGTCTGACCGCTCTTCTCCTGTTCCTTCTTGGCGATCCGTAACGTCTCTCATTCTGAAACGAGCAGGACCCCTAATGCTAATCTTCTAATGCCAGCTGTGTCTCTTTAACAGGCACGGGAACATTCGGCAGGGTTTTCCTGGTCAAGGACAAGAAGACGAGGGGCTTCTTTGCCCTGAAAGCCATGAAGATCCCAGACGTCATCCGATTAAAACAGGAGCAGCACGTTCACAACGAGAAGGAGGTTCTGACCGAGGTGAACCATCCCTTCCTCATCAGACTGTGAGTAAGCATTGGAATTCAGAATATATATATGTGTGTGTGTGTGTGTGTGTATATATATATATATATATATATATATGTACAAGGTGATATCAGAAAGTTTCAAGACGTGCCCTTTTTACAAGAAACAGGTGCTCCATGTGAGTGCGCGTGCAGCCTTGTGCTGCCACCTGTTGGCATGTCACAAGAGCGGTCTCTGAATTTTTCAATACCACGCCGTAAAGTGTCTTGAGTTCTGTATTCTGTCATTTCAAGCCCCGTTTCTGCACGTAGGTTCTGGACGCACCACGACGAGCGCTTCCTGTACATGCTACTGGACTACGTACCAGGCGGCGAACTATTCAGCTACCTGCGCAACCGCGGCCGCTTCAGCAACAGTGCCGGACTCTTCTACTCGTCCGAGATAGTGTGCGCCATCGAGTACCTGCACTCCAAAGAGATCGTCTACAGGGACCTGAAGCCCGAGAACATCCTGCTGGACCGCGAAGGCCATATCCGGCTCACCGACTTCGGCTTTGCCAAGAAACTTTCAGATCGGTACGAGAACACAAAATGCTCCCGCACTTATTTACACATGCAGCAGTTGTACGTATTACACCCAGTTTTAAACAGGCTTCTTGATACCGCTAAGTGTTGTGGGTTAACACACCTCCAGGGGTGGATTTGGCAAGCCTGCTTTCTTTTGTATGCGTCGGTTTAATCCTAATAACTACCTACACCTGCTTTTATTTCCTTCCTTGCCTCCAGCGGGTTCAGAATCCTTTTATGCGCAAATAACAGCACGATAGAGGGGCTTTTTTTCTGAAGAGTGCTGTTTTAACTATGAATATAAAGATCTTGGTGTCGGTCACCTTCTTGTATTTTTGATAGCTTAAACACTATAAAGAGCAAAACTATTTACTAGTTTTTTGCCACGACGAGGATCCAGTTAGAGCACGCACGCATGGGGAACGCGTGCGGTAACGCCGTCGGGCAACACGCAACCGACCAATCACGAGGAAGTGCTGAAATTAGTCGAACAGACGATGATTTCGGTCATTTGACGTTAACGCAGCCACTTAAATGTCCAAAGAAACTGAAAGGACGTCAATGGGGACGATTCCATTTGCGCAATTCGATTATCTTGGAGCAGAACAATTTCTTTTGATTACAATTCTGATGTATGGAATAACGCCATGGATTGCTTTTTGTCCGTTTGGGCCCGTAATAGAAACGATATTCAAACGTTCAGACACAAACGGGTAAATACACGTATATTATCCGTTCACACGTTTAGTTCAGAAAATGAGCTTCAGACGTAGAAAGCCGACGGACAAAGCATCCGTAGTCGTGGTGTATACTGCGCTGGGACTGGAACAAAGTACATATCAGGCTTGATGTAATAAAAAAGGTTTAATTTTGCGCAGAAAAGGCTGTTGCAAGACTTCTAACACCTCGCCCTGTCTGCCTGCACGGTTATTTCTCCCTGAAGAGAAAGCCACCGGTTTCTAAATAACCGTGAGTGAAATTGAACCCCCCCCACCACCACCACCCCCAGCAGCAGCCCTGTAAGCATCACTCAAATGTAAAAAAAAAACAAAAAAAAAAAAGATACCCGGGGTGTTTCGCAGCCCGAGCTGACCCTCGTGCATTTAAACCTATCGGGCCGAGATGTCATTTTCGCCCATTACAGACCAGGGAGAGAGGAATAGATTTAGAGAAGGATGTTCTCCGATGTGCAACTGACCTAGTTCTAGAACAGGAAAGCGCAAAACAACTAAAAGGCCCACTTGTGTGATTGTGTGGAATTTTGCAATGTGTAAACACTGCCCCCCAGTGGCTGATGCACGTTATGGCTAGTGGACAAACATATTTCGACACCAGACTTTTAAAGCCATATGTCGTTCTTACCCAAAACTGTCACCACACACAATTGTATAGGATGTCTTTGGATCTGGTAGCGTTCAAATCTTATCTCATTTCATATAATGAAATGTCCCTGACCGCAAAGCCAGCTCCATGAAGATATTTTTTTTACACAGGTTGGAGGGGAAGATCTCCTGCTATAGAGAACCGTCTTGAACACCTTTGGGAATATTTGGAATTCTGACACTCCAGGCCTCCTCATCTCACATACGTCGATATTTGACTTTACTAACACTCTTTTGGGTGAATGAGCACAAATCTAAACAAGCACACACTCAAAATCTTAATTCTTTCTGTATATATGTATGTATGTATGTATGTTTGAGACCGAAAGAGAAACGCGGGAGGTACCTTTTCCCAGCGTCCACACAAAATCGGCATCACCACAGCGACTAAGCGAGTCGGTGTGTCTCCCGACAGCACTAGACGCCCTCCCACAGCTGAGAAAAAGAAACCTTAGCCGAGCAGCAGCGAGGGGCCACAGCGAGCCCAGCACGACTACAGCGCATCATTTACTACAGGCATTTCCACACAGACAGTCTCAGTTTTAACCAGAGTGCTCTTGTAAAAATCACATCCAGTCACCCAGCACGCCTGAGATACTGGAACCTTTTTTATTTTTGTTTGGTTTTGTTTGTTTGTTTGTTTTTTCCCTTTTTTTGGAAGAAAATGAGTTCCTCAGAATCGAAGTCGCACTCCCGATGCTCCAGAAAGTAATATGAGGACGAGCCTAATGGAACGTGTCCTTGTACATTTTCTCCGGATTTGGTTACAGGCGCTCTTAGTGGGTCGAATGCGTGTTATTTTTTTCACATCAAACGGATAAAAATACACTGGGTTACTGATCATAAGCTCAGGAGTTCCCGCCCACTGTTGGGCCCTTAAGCAAGGCGCTTGACTCTCATGGCTACCCCGTTAGTTTCTAACATCTCTGGGATGTGCGAAGAAAGCATTTCTCTGTGCTGTAAGGTGCACGTGACTAAGAATTAAAGCGTTCATTAAAATCCCATCACAATCCCAAAAGTGCGCCGCGACCCCGCCAGCTTCGCCGTACACCCCTCCGACCGAGAATACATCAGACACCCAATCGCATTTTTAATCACTATTTCTAAGAATAGGATCAGAAACCAGGGCAAACATATCCCTGTGTCTGATGGACTAAATGCTCATTCATGTGATCAGACAGATTGTAGATTCAGACAATCAATGATTTAGATTTTTACTGCTCCCTCATCGTTTAGTTCATTTACATTTATGCCAGACGCCCTTTTCCAGAGCGACTTATATGATCCGTACGACCGAGAAGCTATTGCGTTGAGGACCCAGGAGTGGCAGCTTGGTGTGACTGCGATTTGAACTCATGACCTTCAGATTCAGAGATCGATGTCATAACCACTAAGCACATACGACCTCAATAAGCCGCTATGAGTTCCCATGAGTTTAATTTTTTTCTCTGCCGTGATTTGTGGCTTCCAAACATCTATGTCTTTGTACTGTGGCAAGAAAAACTCCCTTAAATGGTATGAGGAGGAAATCTTGAGAGAAACCAGACTCAAAAGGAGAACCGATCCTCATCTGGGTGATTTATAAACCATGAAAACATTACAAAAACCCCCGAGAGTGAGAAATATATTTATGTCAAATTGCCACTAGTCACAAGAGGATACAAGGAGCTGCACTTCAAAACGGATTTTTTACAGATTTTTTTTTTTAAATAGGTCCATTTGTCTGGTTATCAGAAACGCACCAATCCACCAAGCTGCTAGTTCTCAGGGTGAAGAGGTCGTTAGTGCGGAATAGTATGTCTTCTCTACTGCCAATCAGACGACGAGAAGCTCTCGTATTCATGGAAATGGGAATCGAATCGCTTCGCAGCGGAATTCACATTTAGCATTTAAATGCGTATGAATGTATTTATTTGTTTGTTTGTTTGTTTTTATCCGTGACCGAGCTCCATAAACAGAGCCGTCAGATTATTAGCTACACCTATTTGCCGTTCAATAACAGGAAATCGCTCTTTATGGAAAAGGAAACGCGCGCGACACACCGCTTTGCCGCCCCGTTAGGCGATAGACAAGTGGACCTAATAAAAGCTAATAAATTGGGAATACGCGCCACAAATCGTCTCATTATATCCCACCCGTGTTCTGTGCAGCCTACACATAGGACGGGAAAACATCTTAAAGGCGCTGTTATTTATTTAATAATATATATATATATATATACACACACACACAGTGGAATCCGGTTATGTCAATGTCCTAGGGGGTCGCCAAAAAGCGTCGAGGTAACCCATGATCGAGATAAACGAAAATCAAAATGGCGGCAGTATATTAACGTGCTTGAAATTTATTTATGTACATGATGTGCGTTAATAAATGAGAATGTACATGCACGTGTTTTTTCTGCGTTTTTTTTTTTACACAACAGCGTTGCCGCGATTTGTTCGATCGGCATGCTATAAAAATACATATAAAAAAATACATTTGCTAACATCAGAAGGCACATGTGCACCAACTAACAGCAGAGATTTACCAGTATACAATACAAACCACTGTCGATTCTCAAAACCAACCTTTATTATATTCACCAACATTATAAACACAAAGATCGCTCACAAAAATCACTAAAAACGTGCGGGGTGAAGTTTTTACAAACAGCTAACCAGTGTCAACATTAAATTCTCGAGTCATTTCACTTTGACACACAGCTCTGAGAAGCGTCCTACACGCGGTTACTATGGTTTCTTTACAAAGTCTAAAATGCTTTGTGCAGATGTGCTTGCTCTGTGCTGACTGCACACTTGATACAATGTCTTCATCTGTGATCACGCCATCAGTGACGACGGAAGGGCTGTCAAAACGAACACGTCAGCGGAAATTTATTTTAACGCCACTAATTGTATTATCGTTCGAGTAACGCAGAGCGAATATCTGTTTGGACTTTTTCCTAAAAAATAGAAAGCAAGAATTAATTTTTTTATTCCAGCGAAAAGTCATATTTAATCATTAAACATTTGTTTTACCGAAATCTCCGTGTAGAAACGTCCATGTGGAAACTTGTCAAAAGTTTGGTGTCCTGATGATGTACATAATTTAAAACCGCATAAATACTTTAAAACGCTTACAAGAATATTCTGTCTTCATGCGCCATGTTGGCATGCGTTCGCATAAATCATCCATAAGGTGCATTTGTTCATTAACATTGATTTCAGAGCTCTTTAGCAGGCCACTCAAGATCTTCCATCTTTCAATAATTTTGTGGTAAAAGTTTGGGCTAGAACCACATAGGGTGGTGTTTCAATAATTAAGATAATTATCATACAGTGTAAATTTGTCTAATGAAGTTTTTTGTAACTCTGCTCAGGACTTGGACTCTGTGCGGCACTCCTGAATATTTAGCTCCAGAGGTGATCCAGAGTAAAGGTCATGGCCGGGCAGTGGACTGGTGGGCTCTGGGGGTCCTCATTTTTGAAATGCTTGCTGGGTGAGTGAACACAAACACACACACAAACACACATAGACTGGGTTATTAGATGTTGTCCATCAATTGCCTCAGTAATACAGAGTACAGTAACAGTGAGAGAAACATAAAGGAACAATATGAGCATGGAAAATGTACACCATCAGAGGGCAGCACTCATCTTCGCTTTGAGACAACCAGAGATCGGCTCATTGTACTGACTTTTTTCTACTGACTGAATCAAACCTTTCTTTGTAATTTAGTTAGTTTTGTTTCTGTGATAAAAAATAAAATGTTTCATTTTCAATAAGCAGGTCATACACCAACATTGACTGTAGTTCGAATAATTAGGATTTTTCATATCTTATACCTTATAGAGAACAACTCAAACTAGAGGATTCGCGAGATGAACCACTCACTTCTGTTTCCTGTGTAATGCACTGCATAGCGTCTGTTTGAGTCATGTTGTAAAAGAACAAACGACTCAGACTAGAAGAGTCAAGCGGTAACCAACAGAGATTTTGCGATGCCATGCTCGTCCAATAGAAAATGAACGAATCCTTTTTGAGACGACTGAATTTTAAAGAATCATTAAAGAACGACTCGTTTTTCTGAATCACATTCGAGAAAGACTCGTTCTTCTGATTTCCAATAAAGCATGATCGTTCTTCTGATTCACATTCAAGAACGACTTGTTCATAACCGACCCAACAAAATAAAAGACTACGACTCGTTCTTCTAAATCACATTAGAGAATGACTCGTTCTTCTGAATCACATTCAAACGACTCGTTCTTCTGAATCACATTAGAGAATGACTCGTTCTTCTAAATCACCTTCGAGAACGACTTGTTCATGAACAACCCAACAAAATAAAAGACCACGACTCGTTCTTCTAAATCACATTAGAGAATGACTCGTTCTTCTAAATCACATTCGAGAACGACTTGTTCTTCTGAATCACATTAGAGAATGACTCGTTCTTCTGAATCACATTCAAGAACGACTTGTTCATGAACAACCCAACAAAATAAAAGACCACGACTCGTTCTTCTGAATCACATTCGAGAACGACTCATTCTTCTGAATCATATTTGAAAATGACTCGTTCGTGAACGACCCAACAGTATAAAGGACCACGACTCGTTCTTCTAAATCACCTTCGAGAACGACTCGTTCTTCTAAATCACATTCGAGAACAACTCGTTCATAAATGACCCAACACTATAAAGGACCACAAACACTACCTTGTTAGCAAAGGAACTGTGAGACAATGCCAGCTTTTCTATGGCTCAGGACTGATGTGTCATCTGACATCTGGCCAGGGTTTGTTTGCTGGCAGAAATTATTTAATAATTTAAGAGCAGCATGGATGCAACATCAGTGTGGTAAAATAGCAAAACTGGCAGCGTTATAGAAATACCTCCTCAACACTCTTATACAATAGCACTGAGTCATAGACTCTCGAAGGAAAAAGTTCAAATCTAGACCTTTTAAACCAAGATTGTCCTCTTGATTGAGGTTTTATCTAGAACCCTGCTAAGAGATTAAAAACAAAAAGGCAAAGAACCATTGAGAGAGAGAAGGTATTTGTTTAACAGTGTCATTTATCGCAATACGGCACTAGACAAAGTAAATTAATATAAAGTGTGTGTACACCCACCCATAAGATTCATAGGTGCTTTTTGAACATTCAATTCCACATCTAGTCCCCATTTGCTGTTAATAATAACCTGATAATAACCTTCACTCTTCTAGGAAGATGTTTTACTAGATTTTGGAGTGTGCTTGTAGAGGCCTGGGGTGCAGTCGGCTTTCTAATTCATACCAAAGGTGTTTAATAGGAATGAGATCAGAGCTCTATAGCAGGAGATCTTCCACTGCAAACCCATGTACAGCACATCTTCATGAAGCTGGCTTTGCGCACAGGGATAATGTCATGCTGGAACAGGTTTGTGTCTCCTGGTTCAAATGAAGGGCAAATGGAATGCTACTGCATCTAAAGACATCTACAATTGTGTGCATCCAGTTTGGAGAAGATATTTTTTTATTATTATTATTATTATTTAAGCTTTTTATCTAATGAAAGTCCAAAATGACACTGAGGTTAATATGCAGCAGAACAATTCAAACACTGGAGAGCAAATCGACACTTCAGTAAGTAACTGCATCGTTTTCCTTTTAAGATCATTCTGTATTTACATCTGGTCGATATTTAATAACATCCAGCCAAGTAAATACAGGCCCGGAGCTTAATTTATGGAAAATACTAGCGTATTACATGGCAGTCACATATATTTGTCAGACAATTGGTAATTAGATTTGATCCCGTGGTTGTTTCTGGACTTGCTGAAATATTAGTCTGCATCTGGCGCTGTTATTTTTCAAAGCTGCCCTCCAGATACCCTTGTAAGCACCCGAGCATGACCACTAGACACAGCTTAAACGCAGGCATTTCATTTTTGCTTGTCCAGCTGCGAAGCCTATAGCTGCCCGATCATTCTCTCTGTTCCGAGAACTCGTCTGTGCTATAAAACGAATCACCTTGTCGCCACATGGTAACTCAAAAAGCGCCGGGCTTTCCTTGGCAAGCAAGGTAATGTTTGCTCAGAAAATATAATCCATCCAGCATCCAAATCTAAACGCTCGTTTGATTTTCTCTACTGTTCCATAACTAATGTGTTTATAGCTTGTTTAGAAGCTCAGCATCTACAATCAAATGATATTATCCTACATGTTTTCTATTTGAACAGATGTATGTGGGGAGGTATTTGAATTAAACAAATGGTTTAAACAGTTCAGTCAATTGATGAAAAAAACAGCTTAACCCCCAGAATAATGAGCACCTACCACTGGAGTCAGGTATTTCAATCAGTGTAGGTATAGGGTTTGCCCCCACCCTAATATTGAGCCATCATTCGTTTTTTTTTTTCCTTAAGTTCTTTTTCCGTTTAAACAGAAATTTCTTTCACCTCCTTGAGATCAAACATTGGACTCCTTTTTGAAAATCCATGTGTTTTTTTTATTTCTTATTTGCCCCCAATACTGCAATCTGATCGTTCAGGGGGCTAAGAAATGGGCTTTAAAAGGGAGGTGTTTGGCTAATCCCAACTTTCTTTGAAGACTCTGAAAACCTTCTTCAGATTGGCCAGTTGGTTCACAGAACTGCAAGGTACTGAATCTGGAGCTAAAATGACTCAGAACTACAGGCCAAGGATAATTTCTGCAAAGCTTACATAAAGATTAAAGATTGTTGATTTTTTTTAAAAGGGATTGAAACAAATTTACCATGTCCAAAGGTCCAAAAAGGGCTCCTTCTAGGGGAAAACACCTAAAATAACTTTAGAAAAATAACCCATCTGAAGTATCCTGAGATTCTGAAAAGGTTTCTGTAGTGAAAATCCAACAACAATATCCTGAAAAGTTTCTGCAAAGGAAACCCACTTATACTCCATGTGAAATTTCCTCTGGTGGAACCCCATCTAAAGGTCCTGAGATCCTGAAAAAGTCTTCATGATGGAAGTCTACTTGTAGTTTTTAAAACTCTGAAAAAATCTCATCCAATTAAAAAAAAAGAAATCTCTGAGGTCTTGAAAAATGTCTTCTGGTGAAAACCAACCGAAAGCTCCTGTGATGTTCATAAGAGTTCCTCCAAAATTTCCTAGAATTCTGAATTGCTTATCTGATCAACAGTAAGCAGAACACATCAGTTCTGGTCTTGGCTAGGACTTTGCTGTCTGTCCTGGAGTAACCTCCATACATCGTCATGACCTCGACAGATTCTCATTACTGCTTGTGCAATAATTCACATTCTTTAGACTACAGAAAGTCTATTAATTACTCACAGCTGTTAAAACCAAAGAGCAGCTCAAGTGTTTTGTGGTGATTTTTACGCGACTGTTATACGTCATAGAAAATGCTAAGCTTGATTCATTGAGGTAAAGAACAAAATGAAAAGATGCTAAATGTTTTTCTGGTCTTCAAGCACCTCTATCACTTGACGATTCAAAAGTGATCTGTTCCAATTCATCACAGTTCGTGTATCTGATGCTGCAAAAGACAAATTTGTCTAGCTGTTCCTGTGGTGGCAACGTATTCAAGAATCTGTGTTCTCCATCCATTTTGTCTGGCTAAATAGAATTTGACGTTTTTTATGCAGGTTTTTGTAGCATAAACTTCAGCTCCTCCATCTGAACTTTCTCTGTTCTAAATGTGCTATACAGCTTCTTGCAGACGACTGCGTAGTGGAAAAAGTGAGACCCGCCCGTCTTACTCCCCAGCTTCTTTAGAAGTGTTCAGTCCTGAGAGACAGAGACCCGCTCTTGGCCCTTGGTGTTTTTTCCAGTCCTGTTGAAGCCACACACACACTCTCATGCTCCCTTTCTTTTCTTTTTCCTCCCCTTCCTTCTTCGTCTTACACAAATTTATTGACTCATTTAAGTCTAAGTGGCTTATAGAGTTCCTCTGTCTCATATGCTTTTTCAAAGGCCTCATACCGGCTCTTCAGAAATGTAGTGCCGGCAGTTTCCTGCCTGGTGCATTTAACAGTGCATTCATGCAGGTCTTTCCTGGTGGTCCTGGAAAAAAAACCTGTTAAATGAAAGTAAAAAAAAAATGTTTACCTATTTGCCTTATTGCACCAGTGTCTATATTTAGCCTGTGCTGATGCATAGCATTGTTTTAGGTAAACATTGGGGACAGTTTTTGGGGGTCTTTGCCAGATTTAGTGAAAAAGAACTGACCTATGCACCTTAATCAAGAAGGCATGGACTCAGTACCTGATGGCTACATTGAGTAGAACTATAGTTTCCTATATAGAAGGTGTGGCTTCTTTGCCCTAGTTTCCTATATAGAAGGTTTTACCTCTTTGCCTTAGTTTCCTATATAGAAGGCATGGCCTCTTTGCCTAAGTTTCCTATATAGAAGGTTTTACCTCTTTGCCTTAGTTTCCCATATAGAAGGCATGGCCTTTTTGCCTAAGTTTCCTATATAGAAGGTGTGGCCTCTTTGCCTTAGTTTCCCATATAGAAGGCATGGCCTCTTTGCCTAAGTTTCTAATATAGAAGGTGTGGCCTTTTTGCCTAAGTTTCCTATATAGAAGGTGTGGCATTCTCTTGATGAGCCTCTAGAGGAAGTCACCTGAAATGGTTTTCACTTCACAGGTGTGCCATGTCAGGTTTAATAAGTGTGATTTCTTGCCTTATAAATGGGGTTGAGACCATCAGTTGTGTTGTGCAGAAGTCAGGTGGATACACAGCTGATAGTCCTACTGAATAGAGTGTTAGAATTTGTATTATGGCAAGTAAAAAAGCAGCTAATTACAGAAAAACGAGTGGCCATCATTACTTTAAGAAATGAAGGTCAGTCAGTCCGAAAAATTGGGAAAACTTTAAAAAGGTCCCCAAGTGCAGTCACAAAAACCATCAAGCGCTACAAAGAAACTGGCTCACACGCGGACCGCCCCAGGAAAGGAAGACCAAGAGTCACCTCTGCTGCGGAGGATAAGTTCATCCGAGTCACCAGCCTCAGAAATCGCAGGTTAACAGCAGCTCAGATTAGAGACCAGGTTAATGGCACACAGAGTTCTAGCAGCAGACACATCTCTACATCAACTGTTAAGAGGAGACTGTGTGAATCAGGCCTTCATGGTAGAATATCTGCTAGGAAACCACTGCTAAAGAAAGGCAACAAGCAGAAGAGACTTGTTTGGGCTAAAGAACACAAGGAATAGACATTAGACCAGTGGAAATCTGTGCTTTGGTCTGATGAGTCCAAATTTGAGTGGTTCCAACCACCGTGTATTTGTGCGACGCAGAAAAGGTGAACGGATGGACTCTACATGCCTGGTTCTCACAGTGAAGCATGGAGGAGGAGGTGTGATGGTGTGGGGGTGCTTTGCTGGTGACACTGTTGGGGATTTATTCATTTACATTTACATTTACGCCCTTATCCAGAGCGACTTACAACTGAGCAGGGGAGGGTTTTAGAGCTTTTGCTCAAGGGCCCAGCAGTGGCAGCTTGGTGGTGGTGGGATTTGAACCTGTGATCTTCTGATCCAAAGCCCAATGCCTTAACCACTGAGCTACCACCTCCCTCTATTCAAAATTGAAGGCATACTGAACCAGCATGGCTACCACAGCCTCTTGCAGCGGCATGCTATTCCATCCGGTTTGCGTTTAGTTGGACCATCATTTATTTTTCAACAGGACAATGACCCCAAACACACCTCCAGGCTGTGTAAGGGCTATTTGACCTAGAAGGAGAGTGATGGGGTGCTGTGCCAGATGACCTGGCCTCCACAGTCACCGGACCTGAACCCAATCGAGATGTTTTAGGGGTAAGCTGGACCGCAGAGTGAAGGCAAAAGGGCCAACAAGTGCTAAGCATCTCTGGGAACTCCTTCAAGACTGTTGGAAGACCATTTCAGGTGACTATCTCTTGAAGTTCATCAAGAGAATGCCGAGAGTGTGCAAAGCAGTAATCAAAGCAAAAGGTGGCGACTTTGAAGAACCTAGAATATGACATTTTTCAGTTGTTTCACACTTTTTTTGTTATGTATATGTGTTAATATATACTTTTGTGTTAATTCATAGTTTTGATGCCTTCAGTGTGAAATCTACAATTTTCATAGTCATGAAAATAAAGAAAACTCTTTGAATGAGAAGGTGTGTCCAAACTTTTGGTCTGTACTGTATGTGCACCACTAGTACTCTAGATTTCCTGAAAGATTAGCGATAGCTCCCCACTTGTATGAGTACATTGCTTCCTCTTTGATCTGACAGGAAGCCGACTTATAAAAACCTCTGACAATTGTCCAATAATGGGTTTTCAGCACGAGAGCCTGATTTCCTAAGCATTAATAGATGTTCCTTTCAACCTGGACGGGCTTTCACGAACAGAGTCACAATAATGAGTAGTTTTACACTGGCTCTGGTGAGAAAAGTTTGCTTTGATGCTGTACTCTAGTCAACTGCACTCACATTAAGTGCTTCCACCTGCTGCTCTTGCATTGAGCCAACTGTCAACATGCGTTAAGGCTGTGCTTCTTTAGGCTTATTATACCCTTATGCAGGTGTAATAGCACAGCGTGCCAATGTTGTTGGGGTCCAAGCCTGAAAATGGACATAGTTTTGGACATTTCCATCCACACCCACCCAGCTTATCCTTCCCTGCCTTTGTCATGGTTTTGGAAATTCCAAATACCTGCAGTGTTGGAAAAAGCATGTTCAGGTTGCGCAATCCAAAGTGTCTAATTTGTTTCTACTCTGCGTCACTAACTCCTAGTTAAAATAGCTTATAATGTCTTATGCTTTCTTGCCATTTTTCATTGCTTGGCTTTAGAATTCGCTTTGTGTCGGCAGCCCTGCTGCTAAATCCATTACTGTAACCGAGCTATATGATTTCGCACAAAGGCATCATGATGGTGAAATCCCTGATCTGGAACCAGTTTGTCTTTTTTTTCCCACTGGTGCTTGTATACTGTATTTTTATTCATAAAAGCTATTTTTTACTTACTTTCTAATACAAGCCTATACCTAAAGCTCAAAAACCATCAAGCGCTACAAAGAAACTGGCTCACATGCGGACCGCCCCAGGAAAGGAAGACCAAGAGTCACCTCTGCTGCGGAGGATAAGTTCATCCAAGTCACCAGCCTCAGAAATCGCAGGTTAACAGCAGCTCAGATTAGAGACCAGGTTAATGGCACACAGAGTTCTAGCAGCAGACACATCTCTACATCAACTGTTAAGAGGAGACTGTGTGAATCAGGCCTTCATGGTAGAATATCTGCTAGGAAACCACTGCTAAAGAAAGGCAACAAGCAGAAGAGACTTGTTTGGGCTAAAGAACACAAGGAATAGACATTAGACCAGTGGAAATCTGTGCTTTGGTCTGATAAATCCAAATTTGAGTGGTTCCAACCACCGTGTATTTGTGCGACCGAGAAAAGGTGAACGGATAGAATCTACATGCCTGGTTCCCACAGTGAAGCATGGAGGAGGAGGTGTGATGGTGTGGGGGTGCTTTGCTGGTGACACTGTTGGGGATTTATTCAAAATTGAAGGCATACTAAACCAGCATGGCTACCACAGCATCTTGCAGCGGCATGCTATTCCATCCGGTTTGCGTTTAGTTGGACCATCATTTATTTTTCAACAGGACAATGACCCCAAACACACCCCCAGGCTGTGTAAGGGCTATTTGACCTAGAAGGAGAGTGATGGGGTGCTGTGCCAGATGACCTGGCCTCCACAGTCACCGGACCTGAACCCAATCGAGATGGTTTAGGGGTGAGCTGGACCGCAGAGTGAAGGCAAAAGGGCCAACAAGTGTTAAGCATCTCTGGGAACTCCTTCAAGACTGTTGGAAGACCATTTCATGTGACTATCTCTTGAAGTTTATCAAGAGAATGCCGTGAGTGTGCAAAGCAGTAATCAAAGCAAAAGGTGGCTACTTTGAAGAACCTAGAATATGACATTTTTCAGTTGTTTCACACTTTTTTGTTATGTATATGTGTTAATATATACTTTTGTGTTAATTCATAGTTTTGATGCCTTCAGTGTGAAATCTACAATTTTCATAGTCATGAAAATAAAGAAAACTCTTTGAATGAGAAGGTGTGTCCAAACTTTTGGTCTGTACTGTATGTGCACCACTAGTACTCTAGATTTCCTGAAAGATTAGCGATAGCTCCCCACTTGTATGAGTACATTGCTTCCTCTTTGATCTGACAGGAAGCCGACTTATAAAAACCTCTGACAATTGTCCAATAATGGGTTTTCAGCACGAGAGCCTGATTTCCTAAGCATTAATAGATGTTCCTTTCAACCTGGACGGGCTTTCACGAACAGAGTCACAATAATGAGTAGTTTTACACTGGCTCTGGTGAGAAAAGTTTGCTTTGATGCTGTACTCTAGTCAACTGCACTCACATTAAGTGCTTCCACCTGCTGCTCTTGCATTGAGCCAACTGTCAACATGCGTTAAGGCTGTGCTTCTTTAGGCTTATTATACCCTTATGCAGGTGTAATAGCACAGCGTGCCAATGTTGTTGGGGTCCAAGCCTGAAAATGGACATAGTTTTGGACATTTCCATCCACACCCACCCAGCTTATCCTTCCCTGCCTTTGTCATGGTTTTGGAAATTCCAAATACCTGCAGTGTTGGAAAAAGCATGTTCAGGTTGCGCAATCCAAAGTGTCTAATTTGTTTCTACTCTGCGTCACTAACTCCTAGTTAAAATAGCTTATAATGTCTTATGCTTTCTTGCCATTTTTCATTGCTTGGCTTTAGAGTTCGCTTTGTGTCGGCAGCCCTGCTGCTAAATCCATTACTGTAACCGAGCTATATGATTTCGCACAAAGGCATCATGATAGTGAAATCCCTGATCTGGAACAAGTTTGTCTTTTTTTCCCACTGGTGCTTATATACTGTATTTTTATTCATAAAAGCAATTTTTTACTTACTTTCTAATACAAGCCTATACCTAAAGCTTCCACTAATCGATCAATCCACAGTCTTTCATTTCTACCAGCTGACTATTTCTTTCACAAAGGTATTGTTATTGTCTTATTATTACATATACTGCCATAGATATTCAGTAGGTTAACAAGTGAGTATATCAGTTTTGTAACACAAATAACCCACATACAGTACAGACCAAAAGTTTGGACACACCTTCTCATTCAAAGAGTTTTCTTTATTTTCATGACTATGAAACTTGTAGATTCACACTGAAGGCATCAAAACTATGAA
>MU551540.1:2147740-2217609 GCA_024362625.1 Silurus asotus | reverse complement strand
ACTTGTTGGCCCTTTTGCCTTCACTCTGCGGTCCAGCTCACCCCAAACCATTTTGATTGGGTTCAGGTCCGGTGACTGTGGAGGCCAGGTCATCTGGTGCAGCACCTTATCACTCTCCTTCTTGGTCAAATAGCCCTTGATGCCTTCACTGTGACTCTACAATTTTTTATAGTCATGAAAATAAAGAAAAATCTTTGAATGAGAAGGTGTGTCCAAACTTTTGGTCTGTACTGTATATACTGTATACACCGATCAGCCATAACAGTAAAATGTCCTAGTAACGCTTGTGCTGCCAAAACATCTCTGACCTGTCGAGGCATGAACTCCACAAGATCTGAAGGTGCGCTGTGGTATCTGACATCAAGACACTAGCAGCAGATCTTTAAAATCCTATAAATTACAAGCTTTAACCAAACAAAGTCCATAGATTGAACTTGTTTGTCCAGTAGACCTCAAAGATACTTGATCAGATTGAGATCTGGGGAACTTAGATGTTGGGTCAGCATCTTGAACTCTTTGTCATGTTCCTCAAACCATTCCTAAACATCTATCCAGCACAATTTGTCCCATTTTAAAGTTGCTAAAATTTAAGCTTGCCCATTTTTCCTGCTTTCAACACGTTAAATTTGAGGCTGATTGTTTACTTGTTGCATCTATATACCCCACCCATTGACAAGTCCCGCTGTAATGAGACAATCAACATTATTCACATCAACTGTCAATGATTTTAATGTTTTGGCTGATCACTTAACAGAAAGTGTGCCACCCTTTCCTATGATTGATCCTCTAAGCCCTGCCTTGTTTAAGTGAATTATAATTTGAAAAGGAAGTAAGATTTTGACTGCTAAAGTGAACAAGGTAAATTGGGTGCAGCAAGAAAAGTGATTACTTGTGATGTTGTGTAATCAGTGTGTGTGTTGAAGTACCAAGTGTAAATATGGTCACTTACCTTGACAGCGATCATACTATACAACAGTTTGTCACTATGCTGGGACACTACACTGCTCTGAACCAGGTTTGGGATTTGCTCATTAAGCCATAGTAAATGTTAGAGTAGTTCTAAAGCATCCACTATTCATAACTGTTATACTGTTTACAGGGTTTACTTATAATTATATTTTTTTGCATTGTACTGCAAATTTAATTCACCTTAAGTCTGCTCTTGTGTCAGCTATGTGTATATACCCCACTGCACTCTTACGTTCACATCACACTGTATCTGTTACTTATTTATCTCTCTATATATTTATACATGTATTCTCGTGTCATGCTTAAATTCTAATGTCAATTTCTCTTTGGGATGAATAAAGTGATCTATCTATCCATCCAAACAAACAACTGACCATCCATCCATCCAAACAAACAAACAAACTACCGACCATCCATCCAAACAAACAATTGACCATCCATCTGACCATCCATCCATCCACCCATCCATCCAAACAAACAAACAACTGTCCATTCATCCATCCATCCAATCAATCAAACAAACAACTGACCATACATCCATCCAATCAAACATCCATCCATTATCCATCATTCCAAACAAACAACTGACCATCCATCCATCCAATCAAACAAACATCCATCATCCATCTAAAACAAACAAACAAATATCTATCTAAACAATCAAAAATCCATCCATCTATTCATCCATATATCCATCCAGAAATTCATACAAAGATCCATTTATACATTCAACCGTCCACCCAAACATACACTCAAAGTTCATACTCCCGAATAAGGAACACAGCCTCTTCTCCTCTGCAAGAATTTTAAATAAACTCTTGATAAGCACACACAAGACTAAAAATACTGCAGGAATACGTCCTGTGCATTGTGTGACTTAGTGTGAATAGCGTGAATAAGGAATTGACAGACACAGTGGCTTTATAGGTCATCCGATCCAAGGCGCCAATATTTTTCAGTATTGGAAGAAGCATTACTGTAGCTGAGCAACCGGAGACACATCATTTGTTACGCCTCGTCACTTTACACGGATTTACCAAATTCAGTAGTCCTGCCAACAAGACCGAGTGCTCTACATTAGTCTTCATTACTTCACGGTTTTTCAACAGTAATCTGACACAATAATCTTTTTGCAGTAGGAAAGAAAGCAAACCGATTTTACTTTATTCCACGTTTATTTGCAAACTGTCAGGTTGTTCTCTCTTGTGAAGGTGTTTTAAAGTTTTGGTCTTCAAATCCACACTAATCCTGGCACTGATATTTTCGCAGGTACCCGCCGTTTTTCGATGACAATCCCTTCGGCATCTATCAGAAGATCCTGGCAGGAAAGCTAGAGTTTCCACGGCATCTGGATTTCTACGTAAAGTAAGCCAAACGACACAAAGACAAAACGAACGAGGATTGATTGCCCATTCTGAGTTAACAAGGTGCCTCGGAGAAATGGGGCGTCCATCCAGTTTATTCATTTTGCTAATACGCCGTCTTGCAGATAGGTTTGCCTCTGTATTTGCCGTTTACAGGTCACACGCTCACATTCTCGGCGAAACGTGCTGCAATCTAATCTGACTAGCGCTGATGCGAACCCATTAGCTCAGACCCGAGACAGCTGCAGCCGAGGAATGCACACTTGTTACTCCCTCTCCATCTTTCTTTCTCTCTATTGCTACCAACTCCTCCTGCACAGCTTTTCGACTCGCACCCTATACGTCAAGCTTAAGGCAGTTTAAAAAGATGGCTTGATGCAAGATGATCAGTCATCTTAAGACACCTTCACGAAGTGAAAGGAAGATTAATCAGAGCAGCAGGCGTTCCGATTCATTTCACAGCATTACTTTTGGCATTCGTTGGAATCCTCAAGCCAAAATAGTGCAATATGCAGAAGTGCTATGTACAGAGAAGAAACAGCTGTTTGAGTGTTCTATGTATTAGACATAGAAATTGGTGATATAAATAAGATGTTCAGAATCAACAGTTAATGCAGGGGTCCACAACATTCATCTTTTTTCTGTGAGAGCCACGTCATTTTTCCTTTCCGTCTGTAACAGAAAAGAACATGGGCCGCCGTGACCACCATTATTATTAATGTGGAGATTTTATTATGATTTGGAATGTTTTCAATGAACCTCCTATTGCTAGATTAGTTTGTTGTAATGCATTATGTTTAGCATATTAAAAGAGCATTATTACTCTCATAATGATAATTTTTTCATAAACTTTCTCATAAAACATTTACCTACTTATGCATATGGTTGCTTGCCAAATCTCAGAAAGTTAGGCAAGTAACTAGAGGTCAACCGTCAGTGGATTCAACGATACCTATGATGGATCGCACTTGCCGATAACCAATTAATCAACAGAAAAAATAGATAGATAGATTGATTGATTGATTGATTGATTGATTGATTCGCCTCTAGAGTGAATCAGGCCAGGCCGGAAGCCGGAAAAACTATCCTTTGGGATTTCTGGCAACCTTTATTATCAAATGCATAAAGCATACATTTATATTCCAAAATATGTCTCTGGCATCATTTAGAGGGGCCGTTCCAAATGTGAGGGTGGGCTGTAGTTTGGGAACATGTGAGTTAATTGGTTTTAAACAGATACTTAAACATATATGAATAGATGCACAATTAAAAAAAAATGGTTACACTATACAGAGTGTCAGGTTGAGACCAGAAGTGAGCATGAGGCCTTGGATCCATTACTGGAAACGTGGTACCTTCGTGGGTAAGGCATTGGACTTTGGATCCAAAGGTTGTTTGTTCAAATCCCAGCCACACCAGGGAGATTACATTAATGACATTTGGCAAACATCTTTATGCAGAGTCACTTATGCAACCGAGCAGTTAAGGGTTTAGGGCCAAGCAATAGCAAGAGGTGATGCTTGAATTTAAACTTATAATCTTTCGATCAGTCCAACATCTCAACCTCTGAGTTACCAATTCTAATGTATCCTTCCTACCTAATTCCACTGGCTACAGCAAAAATTCCAATGTGATTAGAAAGTTATTGGCAGTAGGGTACTTATTTATAAAAAATAAATAAAAAAGTACTTTTGTGGTTTTGCCCACTTTTGGTTTAAATCCAAATACAGATCAATGTTGCAGATTTGATGTTGAGGTGTGTACATTTCTACTGGATCTTTGGTCCTCTTTCTAAAGGAAATCACTGATCATCATGAAAATGAGCTGAATTTCCTAGAGAGTGTAAACAGAACCCCTGCAGGATTTTTAATGCATGTTGAATTTAGAAGTTAGGAAAATAAGGGTGATAGTCATAGTTGTATGCTACAGTCTAATGCCATTTATGAGCAAACAGGGTGAAGTTTGAAGGCATGTGTTTTTTCTGGTCAGAGCTATAAACAGAAAAAAATACGTCATTGTTCCATAAATATATTCTTAGCATTGGCAAATGTCGATGGAATGCCAATTTAGGGAAAGTCGGTGGCATTGGGTGGGTGGTAGTAAATCCGAATTCACCAAATTCACATTTGATGGAATCTCTATGTTCTGGTTTCAAATCCAGTGTGAATTATTCAAACCCAGAACATTTTGTTGATAAGTGCTCGAAGTATATATTTCATACCGATTCAGCCAAACAAGAAGCTTTCCCAAGCCTAATGTTTCCATTCAGTACAGCAACCCGAACACCAGTATTATATCACACTTTCCTATAATACCTCACTGGACTTCAGCACACACTCGAGACATTTGAAGGCACTTGGAGAAACTTCAAACGCTGATACAGACCTAAAAAGCCGAGCGCATTTGTTTGAGTGGCGCTTTGACAGCGCTGAGTAGGCCAGATGTTGATCTGTATGTCAGGAGAGGCTTGAAGAGAGACAGACAGGATATCACACATCCGTGTGCACCAAGCCGAGTCTTCCCGAACACACACATCCAAAGCAAGTCAACTTGGCAATGTAATAACCAAAAGATATACGAGGTCTTCCGATAATTTACACGGCATGAGAGATGAACATCAGTGAATACAATATGACTGTTATGAAGGCAGCAATAATTCATGGCTACGAGGAATATGTCTTGGTCAGAACGCTGCTTTTATTGTTACGGGTTCTCATGGTACAGTCCTTCCAGTATGATATCAAACAGACAGGAACAACGAATGTGTTTTGAAGGAAATAAATAATCATTATCGTAATGCGAGTAAGTTCTATAGCAGTTTTGTTCCTCGTAGCAAACAAAGCTACCAGTACTATTGGTTTATTTATTAGATATTGACCTTGCACTGTTTAATCTTTATATATATATATACACACATAATCAATATTTTTATTTATTTAAAAAAAATATTTTAAATGTCTGTTATCACTTGGATTACAGCTGCTGTGAACCGTTTCTCACTTACGGCTCAGACAGAAGTTTGTGTAAATTTTTGGAGGTTTAAATGCTTTAGTTCAAGTGAAGGGAAAATTGAATGCTAGCACATCTTAAAACATCCTGTACATTGTGTGGCCCCAACTTTGTGAGGGGATGTACTACATACGGCTGGTAAAGTCTCCTAACCCAAAACATTAATATATCAACATTAAATAATGTTATAAATAACCAGTATATAAACAGACTTGGGTTACAATTTATGCCCAGTCAGATTACAGTAGAGTATGTGGAACTAAACTAATTATCACACAATGTTTTTTTTTTTAAGATTTAATTGAATATTTTGGTAAAGTTCCCAGTTGGATAAAGTAAATGACTAAATTAACAGGTGATTGAGTAGTCAAAAGCTTTATTATGCAGCTCTCATGTCCCCTCTTGATGTCTGTTTCTATTCAGGGATCTCATCAAGAAGTTTCTGGTGATTGACCGAGCGAGAAGACTTGGGAACATGAAGGTGAGAATGATGTTCCAGGTTTTTTTGGCATTTTATCCATTTTATATTTTATATTGGGATATAGCACCTGGGGGGAAAAGCCCACAATGTTTAACTAGTGTCAACATTCACGTCTTACCATTTGAGTGTAACTTTATTATTTGGGTCAAATTTTGGGATCAAAAACTGAAGAAAACGTTTAAAATTCATTTTCTGGAGAAGAAACACGATATACAAGCTATTAAACTGGCATCATTTCACACTATCAATAGACTGTTTGCAGTGGTCATCGTCACAGTCTTACTGGTGTTAGTTGTCAGGAGGCCCCTAAACACTGTAATATGTAGATTTTCTATTATATTGTTTCGAAGTCTACAATCTAGAACTGAACTCTGGACTGAGCATGAATCCCAACCACAATGAAGTTCTGGCAGATTAAAATTCACCAAAAGGGAGAAATTGGATTTGAAAATTGCATTCAAAATTCAGCTCTGCATTTTAGAAAGAAAAAAAAAAAGATTCCAAATGCATAGAAAGAAATCCCAGCATGGTCTAGAACTTGGGTGACGTACAAGATTCTTTGTACAGAGGTACTGAAAGGAGGATTGAGCCTGGAAAGTGTAGCAGCGAGTCAGACTTACTCCGAGCCGGGTTTCAGTCCCCGATAGAGTCAGTTATTGTCGCTTTAACCTGGTGGAAATTTCCATTTAATGCCAGTCATGTTTCATATTGTTCTCCAGCAGGGCAGATTTGTCAAATGAGCATTTGGAGTGGCGGCTGAAGCGTGGCCGTGCTCGATGTCTCGATGTTGATGTCATCTGTGCTTGGAAGTTGTTGAAATCATATGCGTCCGTTTCCATTTTTTTCCCCTCAACTGTAGTTACGGTATTAAAACCACATGATTATTCATAGCAAATGTGGACTGTCATTCCGCTTACAGAATCTGTCTCTAGCCATGATTTGTATCAAACTATCAAAAATATGGTGTCCATGCAGAAAGCACGCTTGGATTAACTTCTCACAAAGATCTTTGATGTCATTTTATTGCCGTCACGGTCGTCTATTGCTCATCCGTCTCGCTTTTTTTCCGTCACCTCAGCACGGTGTTAAAAGCGAGGCTGTGGAAATGAGAGCGTGCTCGTTCACAGGAAGACGGACATGGTCTTTTCCTGTAATACATCATACTACTTGAAGGTCGAATCGATATATTTTATAACGCCAAAGTCATCTTACGAACATACCACATGTTTCCTGGCTCGCCTTATCGAACATGAACGTCTTGCGAGTTTCACAATTCCTCACTCTATATTGAAGAATCTTGCGCAAACAATCCCATATGCATGAGATCTTTTGTTTGGCCGTGCTCCCATATAGACAGAAACGCTTTCTTTTCGCACGCATACGTGTTCTTTTATCGATTTCTGATTTCGGCAAGCCGAGGTTGAGCTCCTTTGCTCATGACTCTGAAGTCTCTTAGGCCCTCATGTGCTTCTTGTTTGGCAGAACGGAGCCGAGGACGTGAAAAAGCACAGGTGGTTCAAGGCGATAGACTGGGATGCAGTGCCCAATAGGAAACTAAAGGTAAGCCTCTTTCATCTAAAAGGATTTCGAGCCTCGCAGATGATTTAATATGTAACATATAATCAGACTTACTTACAATCTCATTTACAGTGAGATTAGACCTAATGACCTATAAAGGTCAGTATTTGTGTAAGGGATTGATGGATGGATGGATAGATGGACAGATGGATGGATGGATGGATGGATGGATAGACAGACAGACAGACAGACAGACAGACAGACAGACAGACAGACACACACACACACACACACACACACACACACACACACTTTATTCATTCTGATGGAAAATGTACAGCTTCCAGCAGTATCCACAAACATCAGCAATAACACATGCAATAAATACTACAAATGTTAAGGTATGTTGTAGAAAATAAAATTGGACATAATTCCAAGTTGTAGCTAATACTAAACTGAAGAAATCCAACTTTCAAATCCAATACAGAACTGATCAACTCCGTTATTCCCTCAAATAATGAAAATAACAAACTGTAAAAAGTTTCTGTTTCCAGGGTTTAGTCATTGTGGCCAATGTAGCCAAGGGAGAAATCACTTTCATGCACTTTCTACACTATGGAGAAAAGCTTTATGGACATCTGACCGTAAAATGTTTGTGTTTTTTGAACTTTCAATTTAACATTTAGTCCCCATTTTCAATTCATTCTCTCGACTCTAGAGGGAAGATGTTCAACTAGATTCCAATTAATGTAAACTACAAAACTACATTTTGGTGAATCCTTGTGCACAGGGGGATTGTCATGCTGGAACATGTTTGTCTCTCCCAGTTCAAGCGAAGGGAAAATTTCATGCTACCACATCCCAAAGCATCCTATACAATTGTGTGCCTCAGACTTTGTAGTAACAGTTTAGGGAAGAACCACATGTGGCTGGAAAAGTCAGATGTCCCAATACAGCACTGACCAGCGATGAAAGGATTTTTTTTCTAGAGATGAAGTCATTTATTGATGCTAAAATTGTCTTTTCAAATCCTTATTTTATCGATTTTATTATTATTGTACCTATTTTTTTTTTTTTTACAGCCCCCTATAGTTCCAAAGATATCTCACGAAGGCGACACGTCTAACTTTGAAGCCTACCCAGAGGACGAGTGGAAAAAGGACACTTCGGTGTCACCCAAGGATCTAGAGATTTTCAAAAACTTTTGATGATGGAGAAAAAAAGAAATGATGGAAGAAAGTTTTCCTCCACTGGTGCAAAGCGTCCATTCCATTCACGGTGGCCAGTCTCAGCCTGTTTTTTCTCACACATCTGGATTCACAGATGCGGAGTACAACCGATGATCAAGTTTACCCTCATCAATATCATCCTCAAGATCGCGCATGTGGAGAAGGAAGCGCTATTTATTATATTCTGTTTCTCTGAGCCTACTTTTCTTATGCAAAAAAAAAAAGCACCAAAACAGTGGTGTCTAAGCCAAGAAGACATTGGGCGCTAGTAATCCGATACAGTTTACATCGACATAAGCTATCGGGGGGAAATTTCTTTGGGACATGTCGCCATGTTGTGTGGCCGTGAAGTCATGTGACACCAAAAGCCAGAAAACCCAAAGGGTTAGACTGTTTATTATGTGTTTAGCTTTGTTCTTATTTAAGTTTTTTACTATAAAGACAAACATGATGTCATAAATTAGGGATGCATCGATACTTTTCCCCCTAAATTTATCACGTCTTTTTAATCTCAATACTGGCCACAGGGACGTCACAGAACCTTATCTTTAACGACTTCATTCCCATTGTCATATATATATATATGTATGTATGTATATATATGTATGTAAGTGGCTTTAAGAAGTGTGCATTAGCCAGCAATACAAATGATCTTGGACTGTTTCAGTTTGCGGCAAGCTTTATTTTACTTCGTAAAGACCACTTTGGTTTTCGTAGCACCAGGGTCCCTCAGGGCCAAGGAATTATAGTGACCTTTTGTCAAAATGTGTGGTGGACAAAGTACACTGTTCCTGTCCCAAAGTCAAAGTTTGAATATAACTCTAGTAAAAGTCTAAGTACTCCTTCTTGAGTACATTTCTAAGTGACAAACGGTAACAATTAAACAATTGTATATACTTGCTATATATATATATATATATATTAGTACACCAAGGAGTTTACTAAGTAGTTCTGCTGTGCCTCCTACCTGTGCACAATTAGAGTCATATGGGTTAATTCCTCTACCATTCTTCTCATAATGGGTAGAAACAAAAAGCTCCCCCAAGACCAATGCTACAAGATCTCTGAGCTAGAGCCCAATTGTGCAGCTCCTAAATTAAGCACCATTGAGGCCATTATCCACTGGTGGAACAAACATCACCCCACGTAGCAATCCTTTTACAGATGGAATGTCCATGTTGGGTTCAATGATCCAGTATGGGGTGGTGCTTTAATGGCTACTCGTGTGTGTGTGTGTGTGTGTGTGTGTGTGTGTGTGTGTGTGTGTGTGTGTGTGTGTGTGTGTGTGTAGTGTGTGAAGTCTGAATAGTACATTTGTACTTGAGTTAAAATACATGCTTTTAAAAGAAAAAAAGCTGAGCAGTGAGAATTTGAATAATGGATACAGTTGAGTGTTCCGTTCTCCTGCACATCATCATTAAGGATGGAGCGTTCTATAGTTTTAGATACACAATGAATGTACTCATTCAGTGTCATTTGTGTTTTTCTTTAAAGTGACGAGGCACAGCATGTTGTTGTTTTTTTTTAAATGTAGTGGAGTAAAGAGAGATTACACAAGATACTGTAAATGTAGTGGAGTAAAATTTTCCTAAAAAAATACAATACTAAAGTTCAGATAGTTGAACACGTTTATTTAAGTATTGTCAAGCGCAATACACTAAACAAGAGCGGATCGTTTCTATCGGCCAGTGTGAATTTTGTTTTTGGCAGGAATACCATGGTGTTCCTCTGTCTATTTTTTCCGTATTCGTGAAATAATTCAAGATCATTTGAATGATCTGTTAATGAATTCAGCAATGTATATGCAACCTGTGTGCCACTGTATTACCTGGTATTCGATATCGGTATTGGACTGATATCGTATATGGATACAAATTTGTGGACACCTGACCAAAATATTTGTAGGTGTTTTTGAACATCCCATTCCACATGTTTTCGTTTACTGTTATAATTAACCTCTTAAATCTCCCCAGAAAGGTAGCGTGTGCTTGTGGAGATTCCTACTCATTTAGTTACAAGGGTGTTGGTAAAACCAGGTACTGATGTAGGTGAGGTTGAGGAGGCCTAGGGTTCAGTTAGTGTTTACATTCATCCCAAAGATGTTCAATAGAGTTGAGGACAGAGGTCTATAACAGGAGATCTTCCACTCCAACTCATGGAAAGCATATCTTCATGGAGCTAGAACAGGTTTGGATCTTCTAGTTCACATGACAGGAAAAGTTCCTGTATCCAAAGACATCTACAACATATGCCTGGTGAAGTCAGGTGTCCCAATACTTTTGTGGATAGTGTATCTGTATCGATGCATCCCTATGATAAATTCTGATGGATCATTTGAATTGTTTAAAGGTGCTTTCTGACTTTTAACTGCTAGCTTTCTGTTTCTGTCTGGGGTTTTTTGCTGCACCTTCAGATACACGAGGCGTCCTCATCTTCCTCTCACAAAGTCACGTCCTCGTTATCTGTTGTACACGAGTGCATGTACATTTAAGAACCTTTTAGCACTTGCCTTAGGTGGCCTTATATTAAGATGTCAGAATCGAAGCATAGTCTTTTTTTTTTTTTTTGGTTTTTTTTTTTTTAGATGGCAAAAAAAAAAAGAAAGAAGAAATCGCATAAACAAAAGGTACAAAGGTGTTCGAAGCAACTGGTGCAATTAAAATTACTCCGAAAGATAAAAACTTGAGACTTTACTGACTTTACGTTTACTGTTAAATGAGTAGCTAATGCGTGCGCGTGTCCGAATCACGTTCTTTCTGTACCTTTTTGTCTTCTTGACCACGTGGACTTTCATGAGCGAACAAATTCACACGTCTTCTATAGCCGTTTGCACGACTACTAGTTATGAATAGTTGAACATTAGTTAAAAAAAAAAGAGAGAAAAGGCTTTATTCATCTATTCCATAGTTGACTTTACTATTCACAGGCAGATTCATTTGCGCAGTATAGGAAAACGTCGCCAAAATACGAGATTGCATTTTCGCTTTTACATCGCTGGTTAAAGACGGAATCAAATCGGTGCAATAAATATCAGTGTATCATATAACAGTATTTAAACTGAGAGGGTGAAGCATAGAGAGGAAATTCTTTACAGCTTAATTAGGGCTGGTGGATGTGACCTCTGAAATAATCGGCAGCCCAAAAATAAGTCTCTCTGAGCTGCCATTCAGCTTTAATACAGCTTTAAACTAGCCGAGGGGTTTGAGCAGTGATGGCAACCCAAGGCACAGCAGAAAGCAAAATAGCTAGTTGAGGCTTTTGAAAAATATCTCTTGACAAATTTTAAGGATTTTACACTTATGGAATTTTGCCAGATGCCCTCATCCAGTTCAACTTACAACTTACTGAGCAGTTGAGGGTTAACGGATTTACTCGCCATCTACTTACATTTTATCGCTTTAACCCCGACTAGTCAACATGTCCACTGTGGCAGCTAGTGATTATACTAGTGAACTAGTCTATGCAACCTGTACAACATTACCAATCAAAACTTTGGACACATCTGATTTAGATTCCTTTGAAATATTCCTAATAAAGCTTTAGTGAATTGGGACTTTTTCCAATAAGGAGTTTCTCCCAAACACACTATACGGACAAATGTTTGTGGTTAACCTCCACTCTCCTGCACTGATGTTCCACTAGATTTTCGAGAGTGTTCATAAAGTCAGCTACTGATGCAGGTGAGGTGAGAAGGCCAGGGGTGCATTCCAATTCGTCCCAGCGGTGTTCTGAGGGCAGAGCTCTATAGCAGGCCACTGAAGATCTTCCAATATATGGTGTACAACCTAAACCATGTATTCCTAAAGCTGACTTTGTGCACAGACGCATTGTCATAATGGGTCAGGTTTGAGTCTCTTAGTTCAAGTGAAGGGGAAATTCAATCCTACAGCATCCAAAGACGTCCTATACAATTGTGCACCTCGAACATCTTGGTAACAGTTTGGAGAAACACCAATGAACATCTGGATGGAAAAAGTCAGGTGTCCCAATACCTTCGTCCATGTAGTGTAAAAGGTTTGGGGGCATTATTTAATTTCATGTACAATTTAAACATATATTTGATTCAAATATGAAATTTCTACCTAATTAGAACCAAATTTTAACCAAAAAACGAGATAAAAAAAAATCTTCTCACTAATGTGTCCTAATGTTTGACTGGAAATGTGTATCCTGTATACTCGACTACAGTAAGAACGGGAAAAATGTAGCCACTACAAATCCAAGAACCTGACAGCTGGATCTTCCACTGCATATCCTCCTAATCCACTGCCTGAAACTTCGACAGTCATAACTATGGCAACTTCGAAAATATTATGCCCAGCTCTCTGAAAAAAAATAACCAAAAACCCCGATCGTTGCAAAAAAATCTTCATCTGTGGAGCTTTTTGCTCTCTGCGACTTCCTTGTTGCTCATTTAGAAAAGAAAAACATATGACCTCTGGATTAGGATATTCAGCAATTTTATTTGTAGAAAAGAATTGTGTACATATTTGGTTGCTGGACATGTCATTGAATCTGTAATAGTACTACACTGTCTCCTGCATGTCTCAGATCTTCCTGATTTTATTTTATCATTATTTTTAGTGGTAGTATTGTTATTTTGTAGAAAATCTCAAATACCATGCTCAGCTTTCTTGATGTCCTTTGCAATATTTCGGCTCTGTGAACTTAAATATTGCTTTAATTACAAGTTTTGAACTTTTTATACTGATTTTTAGAGATTTGTTTATCTTTAGTCGGTTTATAGTCTGTTGGTTGTTATTTTTTGTGTTGTTTTTTTTTTTTTTTTGTATTTAAAGTGGTGCAAGTGCATTGTTACCTGCTGTTTCCGAGAGTTAAAAAATGAAAGAAATGGAATAAAACCTTTCGTGTGGACAGTGCGCTGACGATTTTCGTCTCATTTGTTGATTTTTTTAATACTTGACTTTTAATATTTAGGATCATGTGCAGACTTACAAGTGTGTATAAATGTATTTTTTTCCCCAGCATGACATTTCATTGTGTACGATTGACCGGACTGACATCTTCAGGGGGTTCAAGCCTCTTGGAGTCACTTAAACAAGGCCCTTAACCCTCTGTGCTTCAGAGTCGCTGTATCATGCCTCACCCTGCACTCCGACTCCAGTTTCCTAACATCGCTGAGATATGCAAAGAAAAAAATAGCTGCAGTAAAGTACCATATTTTCCGGACTATAAGCCGCTACTTTTTTGACCTGCTGCTCACTGTCTACAGGAATGTGAATCATTCGGGATAAAAAGATTCACCGATGGTGATTTTTAAACGCACGACGATGCCAAAAGAAAAACTCCCGAGAGAAATTGTTGTGAAAGGAAGGAGGAAGACGGTGAACAATGACTCTTGGTAGGCTACTGTTTAGATACACGCAGTGTAACAGACACTGTCTTTCATTTAAGCCTGTGTGAAGTTCATTAGTTTAATTAATTTCAGATTTTTTGGTTCAAAATAAAAATCTTTGTCAAATTCAGTGGGTGTGGCTAATATTTGGGTGCTTAATAGTCCAGAAATTAGGGTACATGTGACAGAGGTGCTTTATACTTATCCTTTCAGCCTTTGAGCAAGAACTGTACCTTGTTTAGCTGCTCACTTGGATCGCAAGTGTCTACCAAATGGAATAAAATGTACTCAAGGCATTAACCCAAACCCGACAGGCTCTGAACGAAACGGTGATTTATTAAACCTCCAATTTTGAGTTTTTTTTCTGTGCCAAGAGCCACCTGAAAGCCAACACTTACAAACTGGCACTCATCTAAACCCTTTACCATATTTTTCTTTTCTACTATTAAACAAATAGAGCCAGTACAAAACCTATTACCAGAAGAGATTCCTCATGTAATTGTAAAAAGTAATTGTAGCTCATTACTACATTTAAGTATTATTTCTACTATTGAAATTGAATTTGTAGAGCATTTTTAAGGAAATGTGGTTTTAGACTTTTAGTTACAAAGGTCTTTTCTCTCTTATGTCATATTTTATATTATACACCAATCATATGATCAGTTTAGCGTCCACTTTAGTAAACAGGCTTTACCTGGCCGTAAGATCGGTTTGTGCTTTTTGAAAATCCCATTTCACATTTAGTCCTTATTTGCTGTTCTTTTATCCTCCACACTTCTAGGAAGATATTACATTAATATGCAGCCACAAGTGTGTTAGTAAAGTCAGGTTCTGCTGTAGGTGAGGTAAGGAGGCCTGGGGTGCAGTCAGCTTTCACAATCAACCCGAATGTGGTCAGAGTTCTATAGCAGGAGATCTTCCACTCCAACCTATATAAAGCATATCTTCTTGGAGCTGGCTTTGTGTACAGGGGTATTGTCATGCTGGAACAGGTTTGGGTCTTGTTCAAGTTCAAGTGAAGGGAAAATGCTTAAGCATTCAGAGACATTCTATACACTTGTGTGCCTCCAATTTTTTGGTAACAATTTTGGAATGAATCACATTTTTTGTGATTTTCTTTGAAAATTTATCACTTAACAAACAAATTAGGACCTATAAGATTTTTTTTTTGTTTATTTTATCAGTATCTATTCCATCACACATCAAATGTTTTATGTATTTATATACTCTATAATTTTATTTACGAGAAAGGTCACAAAAAAAGCACAAGTTGAACAAACACAACTCCTTTGAACATCGAAGCAACTTTCTCAGGACATGACACAAATGTCTAATATCCTGTAATAATATCACTAACCAGCCACGCCGCTACATGCAGCATGTTGCTTACGTGTTTCACTCACTATAAATCATTACCTCCTTATTGGTTGTCTGAACTCTAACACAAACTTGTTCTCTGTGCCCTGGTGGGTGTTGAGTGATATTATCATCGTCACCTTCTTTCGTCATGCTCGAAGAACAAGCCGGTCTTTTCACAACCTTTGAGGACTTGCTGACCTTTTCCAAATCTAACATGCCTTGTATAGACTTGCACGTTTAAAAGCCAACTCAGATGAAGTTCGAAAGGTTCTGAAATTCCCAATCGACGAGATGTTATCCGACTCCCCCGACCTCTGCTCCTCGACATCCTGCTAACCTTCAGGGCTGCAAATTGATTCCCGACATGCCCAGTGGCCCACATTATCAAAGCTCTTGAAGATTTTTATTAATTCAAATTCGTTCTAATGAAACCTTTGAGCCAGAGAGAACGGCTGCTCTAGAGGGAATTTAAAAAACAACGAAAAAAGGGGGATGATCTATGACCACACCAGAAATGGGTGATTTTTTCCATCCTCTTTGACTCCATTGAAATTGCGGGTAGTTTTGTTGATATAGCTGCCCTCTGTTTTATTAAATCCCGATGACATTTCTGCAATGATGACAGATTTATTTATACATCATCACCCAAATTTAGGCTTCGGTGTTTCAGATGAGTGCACCATATTGCACGTGGAAAATGTTTCTCATTTGGCTGGTACCCTTCAGGGGCATCTCTAGCTTCTTATAATCATATGATGGCAAATGTATTCAATGACGTAGAGTTTCTCAGAGAACAAAAAACAAGGGACACCCGTTCGTCTTTCTCAATATTTGCAACAGAGTCTTAATCTAGAAATTGTGCTGTACATAATTTCATTCAAATTTTGCTAGTTTAGAGTGTTTTTAATAATAATAATAAAATATTCAGATAATATATATAAACACTGCCAACCCTGTCAATAACTTCCTTTTTTTTAACCTGAAAAATGCCTATATGGTAAATCTGGGGCAGTGTAATATCTGCCCCACTGGGCCTGTATTAGTGCTTGGGGCAGTTCTAATTTTTGACATATAACTCTACAAAGCGAAACTTTGATTTTTATTTGATTACACATCTGAACAGGTGAGCAAATCAATCAGGTTATACATTATATAAACAAAAGTTTGTGGACACATGACCAAAATATTTCTAAGTGCTTTTTGAACATCCTATTTCACATTTGCCTTTTTAAAAACCTCCACTTTTCTGGGAGGATGGTGTTTCGCTAGACTTCGGAGTGTGTGGAGATTTGTGCTCATTCACCCACAAGCGTGTTGGTAAAGTCAGGTACTAATGTAGGTGAGGTTGAGGAGGCCTGGGGTGCAGCCTGTGTTCCAATTTAGCCCAAAAGTATCTACTAGTGTTGAGATAAGAGCTCGATAGCAGAAGATTTTCCACTCCCACTCATGTAAAGCATATCTTCAGTTGGATTTGTGCACAGGGGTACTGTTATGCTGGAACAGGTTTGGGTCTCCCACTTCACTTGAAGTGAAAATGTAATTCTACAGCATCCAGAGGCAGTCTATACAAGCGTGTGCCTCCGAATTTGTGGTAACAGTTTGGTGAAGAACCACATATGGCTGGAAAAGTCAGATGTTCCAATACTTTTGATTACACTGTGTTGAATCGCAACATTTTAATTTCGTCAATTCAGAAGATATGATTAGCATGTGAGTGGAATAAAATAAAATGAAATGTGTTCAAACAAATGTATGAAGATAAACTCTCAGATGTTTCCTATCTTCTGATAAACTGTAGTCTGTTTAGGATAAAAGAGTCCAGCAAAAGAATTCATCTCTGCCATTTGTTTAGGAAAACAGAATTCCACTATGTCACACATGAGACCAGAACTAGCAATCTTTAGCAGAAAGTTTCAAGTATAAATGAGCTCTTTCTCACTATAACTATAAGCTGTAGACGAGCTGCTAGAAGCTGCCTTGATTTCCACCTTGTAATTGGGACACAAGGCTGATGTGATTAAAGGGACCACATGCACCGACCATTAACCGAACTTCTGTACACCACAACAGAGGCCGATGAATGAAGAGCTCTGGGTCAATAACAGCAACATCGCTCTCTTGACTAAAGAAGCTTGCTGTTTAATGACAGGTTTGGAGCTCTTATTAGGGTACTCAAGGGCTCGAAGTGTGATAAGATCAAAGAGGCCTGTCATCGTGTGCATGCACTCGGCCACACCTGAAGTCTAAAAAGTGCTGACTTGAGTTGCTCTGCTGTTTGCCCGCTGCTGTGACTTTATGCATAGCGGTTGCTTTGACTAGCTGACTAATATTTGGTGTATGTGGCTGAGATGCAGGCAGACGGGAGAGAAAAATGGCTAAATGCTTTTTCATAGTCTGGAAGTATTTGAGAATTCACCTCACAGTAAACTGCCTGATTCATCCCTAACGCCCTACCCCTGGATGGAGTTCTCTTCAAGTGGATAGACTCTGTGCAGCTAGGGATGGGTCCACTTCAGCAGCCTAAAGATCCATGAATTCATTAAGCCACTCAAGAACTTTGGGGATGGATTTGGACTATAATTAATATAATCAATCTACTGCAATGGTTCAGGGCTACAGGTTGCATGAACAATTTTGCATTTAAGTGTCTACCTTTGAACATTAAACCTCAACAATGATGGACCTGTAATGAATGAACATTCAGTGCCACCAAGATAAGGATGGTAGATCTCTTTTGAGTCTGGTTTCTCTCAAGGTTCCTTCCTTACACCAGTCGAGACTGGCTCGCTAATTGGGGACTCACATTTTTCTTTTTTTTTTTATCTCTTTTATTATTTGAAAAATACACTGATCAGGCATAACATTATGAGCGGTGAAGTAAATAACACTGAGTATCTCTTCATCATGGCACCTGTTAGTCGGTGGATATATTAGGCAGCAAGTGAATGCTTTGTCCTCAAAGTTGACGTGTTAGAAGCAGAAAAAATGGGCAAGCGTAAGGATTGGAGCGAGTTGGACAAGTACCATATTGTGATGTCTAGACGACTGGGTCAGAACATCTCCAAAACTGCATCTCTTGTTGGATGTTCCCGGTCTTCAGTCATCCAATAAAGGAATGAGTGGCTCATTGATGCACGTGGGGAGCAAAGGCTGGTCCGTGTGGTCAGATAAAACAGATGAGCTCCTGCAGCTCAAATTGCTGAAAAAGTTAACCGTGTTGATACTCGAAGGGTCTGAACTGTTTGGCAGCAAAAGGTGAACCAACACAATATTACTCAGGTGGTAAAAAGATTATGCCTGATCAGTGTATGGTGTGAGACTACTATAATCAGTGCTTCCTCCATCTTGTATATCCTGTAGTGGCCACACCATGATGTGTCAAACTTCTAACAGTCCCAAGTCTTCATTTGATACGATGTCAAAGGTCAGAGTTCACCAATGTTGGAATGAAGGAAAATGCACTGAGCTTGCATTTTTGGTCACCAGTGTTCACATGTATATAAATGGGGCTGGCAAGTGACGGGAAAATATAGATTTAATGCCCATTTAGACTATCAAGGCAAAAATCCTCCCAGATGCTCCTGTAGACATCACATCCTCTATCCATTATTAAAAAAGAAATTAAGATTTTACTGATCCAGTACAAAAAACTTGTACTTAGTTATGCATTCCAGAGTTCTGTAGCATTCATTTGCAATAATTTGAAAAGCCGTGATTGACACTTGGGAAATGATTATATGGAGAAGTCAGAGTTCTGGGCATTATTACTTTATTTGGTTTTAACCTTCAATGTATGCAGTATTTATTGTCTCCAGACCAGAGCGTGCAGCTGCTTTGTGTGCTGAAGTGCCCTTTGAATTACTTTAGGAAAAAAGAATCCACCACTGAAGGAATTGTGTCATGCCTCCTGGGACAACACCAGTTGTTGAAAGCAGATTTGAATCAGTTTTCGCCTAATATCGAATGTTCTGGTTTTTTTTTCTTTTATGTCTTTCAACAACTTGGTCAGTCAACTGGACAGACAGCTGACCCACATGCTGAAGCAGCAATAATTATTTCCTTGATTTGATTTCACAAGCACAGCATGCTGAACGAAACAGCCGGACAGAGACGAGACTGGAGTTAATGAGGAAGTAGATGCTGTAGCCTACTTACAGGACAAAGGAGGACATTTCTGTCCAACCAAGAGCAGATGTAGCTGAAGCACATCTGCATCAAAGTCAGAGACATGATGCTTTTTTTTTTTGTCTGACGATGACCTCATGCTTTTTCAGCTGTTTGTATGCAGTACTCAGCAAATAAGATTAAAGCTCAACAGAACAATAAATCACTCAGCAACCGAAAATGTACTTAATAAACACACGTGTGTGAAACCCTGATATGCGATTCTGATTCTTAGACTTCGTCTGCAAAACCATAATTTGCATGTCCTTTATGGTTGAATTGTCATTATTACCCATAACTGACACCTGCACTGTTTAATTTCAACCCTGGGACAATTAAAGCTATAAAATGTGATGAGATCATAACTAGGACAATCATAACGCTGACACTTTGTTCTGCAGTTCTTCCTGATTAAACAGCTGCTCGTCATGACAGCTGAGTTTGGGAGTTCGTTATGAATAGCATTCTTGAGATCTGGGCTCAGCTCGAAAGAAAACTCTTGAGACACACCGGGAGGAACCCATTCGTCTTTTTTTTTTGTGTGTTTTTTTGTTTTTTTTTACTCTGATCACAAGTTATGAGAGATTTTAGGACACAAAAGTCAAATAACTGAAAAGACTAACATACTTGGGGGGTGCACAGTTATGGGAAAAGAATGTGTGTGAGAGTGTATGTATTTCCCAGCTAGCTAAATGACTCCATTCTCTTTGACTTATTCATAAAGTAACAAATGCTACTGATTTTATGTTCTTTACAAAAATGCATCTTTCATCCTGAAGCGATTTGCTGTGTCTACATTGAAATAGTCTTTTGTTAGAGATTGAGAGATATACTTGGATAACTTTATGTTTATTGGAGACAGTGTTTTGTCAGATTGCCATGGAGGATAAACAAAATCACTCCATCACACGACAAAACGTAGCATCACTTTCTTTCCCTCTCTCTCTGTATACCAGAGTACAGTTTGATTTACTGAATGAAAATAACAGCTCTAGTTGGCGGTCCAATTTTCCCGTCACTCAGTCGACGACACCTGTAAAACACACTCGGGTCTCGACACGCTGCCACGCTTTTTAGAACAGTGGTGATGAGTCACCACTGGCAGCGTAGTGGAGTGTATTCAGGGAGAGATTTTCTTGGCGCCAGCTAAGAAAACGTAAAACACAGACTGATAGCTGAAAAGCTGGAGCCAGATTTTATAGTTTACAAAAAGCTGATCCGGTTCAAGCAGAGATCATCGTTACTGGTGTCTTATCACTGGAATTAGTAGCTCTGAGGGTTAAGATCTTGGACTTCTGAAGGTCATAAGCTCAACTCCTATACTGCAGGACCCCTAAGATGCCACTGCTGAGTCCCTGAGAAAGGTCCTCTTATGTGTTCAGCTGTAATGGGATAATTGTTAGTCACACTGGATGAAATATCACACCAAAAAAAAAACAATGGAATGTTGTGTCCCCGGTTATCAGGTTTAAAAGGAACTAAATGGTGCTACTTGAATAAATTCTTACACTTATCACTGGAAAAATTCCAGATTCTTGTCATTTCAATGTGTACTTGCTATTGATCCTATCACAGGTGAAAGTACATTTCCTCTTCGTGTCAGGTGAAAATTGTATTTCTTATTTGCTGTGCCCACTCATTTTCATAAATCTGACTAATAATCCCTTTTCTCTTTTCCTAGAACACTTCCCCTTTGTTTTCAATACCCTGTGATTTGCAGTAAACAGATTATTTTATAGTTTTTTGCCTTATAAAACAAAACTGTCATTTTTAATTGCTGCCAAAACCAACATAAATATGGCAAATCCCAGTGGCAACTGACATTGAGTAAACTAGGGTGAAAATGTAGGACATGGTGTAAACTTCTACAATGCACATTCCTTCATCACCAAGTCATTACTGTCAGGAAGGTTTTCCAACATGAGCTGTGTGTCTTAGTTCATAGCCTGGGGCCTCAAACAATAGCAAAACGTGGACGAACACGTTCATAGTCTACAATTAAAAGTTAGCTTATTTTTTCCTACTGTGGCTTCCTTACAGTCTATCCACTTCAAGAGATTTTAAGTTTCCTTTTTAAAAAAAAGAAAAGCAAGAACGTTTGCACTTTTTGGTGAGATTGTGATTAAAAAGAATTATAAGAAATGAAACAATAACTGGCTCCAATGGAGATATAATGCAATGACACCATGTTTAAAGTTCCAAACATCAATATTCATATGAACAGTATTTTTGGGTAAATCTAAAGTAATGTAGTTTTTTTGTTGTTGTTGTTGTTGTTTATTCGTTTGATTGTTTTCTTAAATATAAGCCACTCTGCCATTAAAAACACTGAAAAACATCCAAAGCTAGAAATATCATTGCATTTCCTCAACCCCAGCTTCATCACTCTAGTCTATTGGCGTAGCTATGATACACTATATTGCCAAAACTATTGGGTTACCTGGTGATTAGTATGGTATGTGATTTTTATTCCCAATTTGCTCTTCCTCCACTCTTCTGGGAAGCTGTTCCACTAGATTTTGGAGTATGCTTATGGATATCTGTGTCCAGCCACAAGGTGCAGTCAGCATTCCAATTCATCCCAAAGGTGTTCAGTAGGGATGAGATCAGAGTTCTATAGCAGGCCACTAAAGATCTTCCTTTCCAAAGCATGTAAACCAGATCTTCAAGGAGCTCACTTTGTGCACAGGGACATTGCCATGCTGGAACAGGTTTGAGTTTCAAGTTCAAGTGTATGTTACATTTTATTATAGTGCATCTAAAGGCGTCCTGTACAACTGAGTGCCTCCAGATTTGTGGTAACAGTTTGGAAAAGAACCACATATTGCAGGAAAGGGCAGGTGTCCCAATACATTTCGCAATATTGTGTATATGTGTTGGAATGACAACAGTGAGTGAATTTTTGTTTTGAAGTGTGTGGTTTATGCCCAGTGAATCTTTGGACCAAGCAGTTTGCTTTGATTGTTGTGTTAATCCATGAATTTCTACTGTTTACTATGAAATTCCTGAAGAAATCTGCAAGTACTTGGGTCTAACTTAGTTGTTTTGTGGTTTTGGGATAGATCCAGTGGCGTTCTTTTGGTTCTTTCTAATTGTATTGGAGGTACTAGGTGCTAGATACTAGACTCTACTGCTGTCGAGGTTCACAAGGTCTAAGCCTTTGTCTAAATGCACATTATAAGCAAAAGTTGGAGACTGGAAAAGCAATCACCAATTCCTACCCAATATAATAAAGCAGGTCCAATAACCGTACATTTCCTTTATGATCGTTTCAGTGTTACTACCATTTCCTTTTCTTTTTTTCTTTTTGTCTGGCACATCAAGGGTGTTGGACTGGCTTTACATTCAATTCAGAGGGCATTTTCACCACTTTGCAATGATTAAAAACACAATCCCAGGTACTATACAGGAACCAAAACCTGCTTTTTAAATAGCAAATAATTTACTATTAATAAAACATGTAGCAAAGTTCTGTAAAATTAGAAGTCTTAAACTAAGTGATGCGATCTTTGGATAATAAACAGTATAATGCTAGCAAACTGTTATCAGCCTCCTTCTTCATCTCAATAGGGGTTGTCTAATGTGATCTCTGTCTAATGTTTCCTTCTCATGAGGTGGTCCTGCGATCTCCTTTCCATATGCTGGACCCTCAAATCCGACCCCGAAAGGGATCCATGTGCCGAGGTTCATCCATTAAAATTCTCCGAAGCGCACAAATAATGTTCCATCTGTCTCTGCTGTCATCTATTTTCCAAATGCATATTTAGCTGTGTTGGTAAGTATCTGTCTTTACAAAGAGCCTTCACAACTCTGAATGGAACACGCAAGCTGATAGAAAAAATTAATAGCTGGCATAGATTTCGCATTGGATTTGCTAAAAATAAAGAGCAAATAAAAAGAAATGATTTCGGATAGAGCTTTTTTCTGTTCTCACAGCCGAACATTTAGATCTGCATCATTTCATTAAATGTAAGCTATCGAGATACAGTCCAGATACTGTCTAGACAAATCCATGACCTACATTACATTAGATGTTGAAGAGCCCATCTGTTATTTAACACAAAACCTTGAAGGCTGCTTTGGACATATAGGTTCGTATTAGTTTGTGCATCTGGTGTTTGTAATTTGTCGTTTTATTCTCTGAATGTGGCGAGCAGCTGCTTGGTTAATTGTGTGTAAGCAGTTTGTGGCTTTACCGTGACAGCTGCAACAGGTAGTAATTACATCCTTTTTCTACTTACAATAAAAAAGATTATGACATTTGCGTCTGGTCTCATTCAGTAGCCAACACAGGGCATGCACACTTTATGAGACTATTGTACTGACTCCTATCTCTCCTTGGAGTCCAAGTCTTTCTTTAACCTCCTTATAAGGTTTTTTTTTCCCCTCATCTCATCACGTGTCATCTCAGAAAGCCCCGTTTCCTGCTAGGTAATGATTCCATTCTGTTAAAGATCTGAAAAAACAAAACAGTCTCCTCCTGAAAACAAAGGCTTCTTACCTTGCTTGATGTTTGCTTAAGATAGATTATATCATATTTTGTTTTTCTTTCTTGCACTTTTGGGCAGCTACTTGCCTTTCGAAATGCGACAACCCCAAATGAAAGGTATTCATTAAAATGCCATTCCACAGATGGTCCTCGTCAGACTGTTTTAATCAGTTTTCCCAGGTTTTAAGCCTCTTTCCACCCACCCCCCTCTTTTTTTTCTGCAGGCCTCGATGATTCGTTAATAGAGACAAACGACTGCAGAGGCAGAGTGACGCAACGTTCAACTGCGAAAATCATTCGGTGACAGCCTTTTAACTCAAACCATGTCTCATCAAAAACTTGGACAGTTGCATTCTGCATAAAATAAGAGCCTGAAAATGGGGCTACAATTAACACAACCTTCGAACGTTCCTTTTGGCCAGTGATGATTATGAGCTGATGTAAATTCAAAATCTGGGAATTTGGCATCCAGCAGTAGGGTGACCTAGCTCTATCAAGACAAAGGCTTGAAGTAAAACAGTAATGAGTAAGCAATTCCAATGGCAAGGCCTATTTGCAGTGTCTAGACCAGTCTAGATCAGTGTGACCAAACTGGGCTGAAATGTATGCCTCCAGGGTTCAGCCCTGCAAGTGCCTTAGCAGATGAGAATGTAAATGAGTACACTATATATGGTACGACAAAGAGAAATACGAATAGGCTTAAATGGGGATGAAAAAAAAGGTAATTTGTATGCAAGATTTTTTTTTTTTTAAATTTGCAGAAAGAGTACATTCATGAATGGTTCAAAATCTTCTTTTACATGACTAGCATCTCAGTTTTTTCTATCATGGCACATTGAATATCCAAAAAATGCATGTTGATACCAAAGAAAAATAATAAAACAACTGCATAGGCAAAAGTGAATGCAAACCTGTTTGCGCACAAACAAGCACAGAATCAGTCACGAGTGATAACTCAAATATATACTGTAGGCTGAATGTGGCAATGCCTACAGAACCAGCATCATCATCCTGGATGGACTAGAGATAACCTATTGCTGTACATTATGGCTTATTTGTGCTATTAAAAGGAATCTTATTTTTAGGCTCCTGTCATTGTTGTAAAGTATTTAAGGGAATGTGATTTGTTACTGTCTTTTTTTTTTTTTTTTTTTTTTTTTTTTTTTTTTTTTTTTTTTTTCTTTTGCCTACTTTCTAGTTTTACTGAGTATCTGCTCAACTTCATTTATGGTTCAACATATATATTTTTAATTAACAATGAGCATTTCCAATTATATTTTGTACCTCTCCTGAAGATATCATTAGGGCTCAACCCTCCCCTATCATCATCTGCTACCTGTCAGCGACTTTACAGCACCCCTGTCTTCATTTTCAGTCCAAAAAAAGCTCGAATTACTTCCTAAAACTTTAAAAACCAGCTTTTGTTGATTTTGGATACAAATATTGTCCACTCTGAGACTGAGAGGTGCATCAACTCACAGTTAACTCTGAATATTTGGCTTTACTATATCTAGAATTATTTAATTTGAATGTTATTTATTCAGAGTACTAATGTTTCTTCTACTTTGTGTCATGATACTGTCATTTTATTTGTTAAATAAATTTGTTGTTTTTATTTTTGTTTTTGTTTCATTGAATAATGCAGTGTTGAGGTGAACAATTTAAATAGTTTTTTTTAGGAAATAAAATCTCACAAAGCAACTGTATTTGACTTTTCACTAACTGACTAATGTGGTGTTGAGGACTTTGAGCCTATGTTCAATATGAGTCAAATACTCATGTACTGTTTAAATCAGATACTCAAACACTTCTACTCAAGTCATTCTGGAAGTTTTGTAGTAAGGTATGTAGACTTTTACTTTTACTACATGCTTTTAAGTATGATTTTCAGGTACTTTTTATATTTCTGGCTTTTGTAATATATATAATAATTTTATCAATATTTCAAGCTGTTGTAACAGCTTAGCATTCTTCTTTTTTTTTTCGATATAAACTGTTAAATATGTCTGATGTAAGCCTTTGGGAATGTCTTGAGGCAACTAGAAGCCAAATAAAATGTGATTACATTTGGTAAAGTGGTTGTCTTATATAAATTGTTTATTTGTGGACTGGAGGAATGCAGGGTGATCCTCTAAGGAACTGTTTACAAATCCTCCAAACCTCAAACCCAGTGGGCACATTTTCTTTTGTCAAGAGAAACTACCTGTTTGAAAATAACCCAAAGTTCAATTTAGGCTTATTTGGAAAAAACAGTCAGTGCCTAGATCAGCATCTCACCCATGATGCATTTCCCAGAATCCCGTTGCTGAAACACTTTACCGTCAGCAGGTTGCAATAAATTGACCCTGACCCCTCGCTGTGGTGGTAATGGTTTCTTGCCTCAGGTAGGGTTATGTGGAGCAAAGCGGCATGTTTTCCATCGCAGACACCTCTCCTCGATCGCTGGGTCCAGCTGCACACAGCAGGCTGAAAGACTGTTTATTGTATGCTTGTGTCAAAGTGGAGGAAATGCAGCACCAGGCCAGGAAAGCAAGACGAAGAGTATGGAAGGCTTGAGACTGCAGAGTGGCCTACAAAGCTGTGAGCTCTAACGGAATTTGATAAGAAGTCTCACCAGGGAGAGGACTTCTGTTCTGTGTAAAGGCAACAAGTCTGATCTATAGCTAAGTACAGCGTTAAAGACATTCCATTACTGTAAAACAAAAACCACACAACGTTTCAATATAAATTCCTCTAGCTCTGGAGGTCCTATGATTTATGACCTTCCTGTTCTTGTTGTTGTTTAGTTTCCAAGCTAGGGACTACTGGTTACCATATTACCATAATCATTTTTAATTTACTGCTATCTGCATGGTGAATTATAAAGGGTTCCTCATGATCTATAGCTCCTGCTAGTGTAGTGGAACATTTAGCCCTAAATTCAACCCCTAATCAGAGACACCTGATCCAGCTAAAGAAAATACTCAGAAACATCTGCATATTAGGGCAATGTGTGTTGGATTAGGGGTTGGTTGTTTAAAAACATGTGCTGCATCTAAAATTGCATGCTCCTAGCATCAATAATATGCTAGATTGTGCTCCAGATAGTGTGTTGATCATTATAGTTTACATTAAAAAAAATAAGCGATTTATTTTTTACCTTGTCTTTCTACGACAGATGATTTACCCAAGATGAACTTATTTAGCTGGAATGTCCTGAAGTATAAAAACCTTAAGTATGTATGTATCCCTAAACCATCTAGAGACATACCAGCACCATTTGGATTCCACATCATGTACAGTTTGAACATTGGAACTCTTCGAAAATTCTATAGGCTCTGGCATGAAGAATCTGGTGTTGGATCAATGATGATCTGAAATGTTGAGCTATTTGATGAGTTGCTCAGCAGCTCCTGTTTTGACAAAGTGAAATGACTGTATAAGGCCGTAGAAAGATCATTACTCATAATCTTACACTCTGGTACTCATGTTAGTTCTCACACTCCAGTGTTCTGTATTGTTTAAAGTCTATAATCACACTCTTGATGTCACCCAAATGAGGATGGGTTCCCTTTTGAGTCTGGTTCCTCTCAAGGTTTCTTCCTCATTCATCTAGGGAGTTTTTCCTTGTCACAGTCACCCCAGGCTGCTTTACAGGGATAAACAAGCATAATTCACTTTAATTCTTAAGTTCTGTGATGCTGCTTTGAGACAATGTCCATTGGAAAAAGTGCTATTGTAAATAAACTTGAACTTATATACATATACAGTGAGGAAAATAAGCATTTGAACACCCTGCTATTTTGCAAGGTCTCCCACTTTGAAATCATGAAGGGGTCTGAAATTGTCATCGTAGGTGCATGTCCACTGTGAGATACATAATCTAAAAAAAAATTTACAGTACCAATCAAAAGTTTGGACACACCTTTTCATTTAGTGGTTTTCCTTTATCTTTATTATTCCTAACATTTCAACATTTCAACTGAGGATGTCCAAACTATGAAAGAACACAGAATGATATAGTAGACAACAAAAAGTGTTAAACAACCAAGAACATGTTTTATATTTTAGATTGTCCAAAGTAGCTACATTTAGTTTTCATGAGAGCTTGGCATACTCATGGCATTCTTTCATCAGGTTCATTAGGTAGTCAGGCTTTAATGGTCAAATTGTGGCAAAGTAACAAATTTAAGCAAAAACAAGCAGACAAGACTTAACAACCCTTTGTTTTGATGAGTCCTGATTTAAAAAAGGTTTTCTTCTTACCACTGTGTTTTTATTAGACATAGAGAGGGTGAATGGAAATTTCCTGAATGTGTGGTTCCTACTGTAAAGCATGAAAGAGGAGGTGTGTTAGTGTGGGCTTTGCAGCAGAGGTAGCTCTTGGTCTTCCAAGAGATGATTTATGATATTTCATCATAGCATTTGATGGTTTTTGATGACTGAACTTGGGGAAACATTTAAAGATATTTTCAAATTACACTTAACTGAGTGTTTCTTGCCATTATATATTTGTACAATAGTTATAGTAGCCCTAATAGCGCTATTGACGCTGTACTCACACTTTCCTCTGCACAAGACAATTGATGGTCACATTAAGAAGGTAAGAATTCTTTTAAATGAACCACTGACAAGGCAAATCAGTGAACTAAAAAACATTCCAGGTGACTACCTCGTTAATCTGATGAGTTTGCCAAACAGTCATCAAAACTAAATGTAGCTACTTTGAACAATCTAAAAAAGAAAATATTATTGGTTGTTAAACAAATTTTTGTTTACTAGATAATTTCATGTTTTTTTTTTCATACTTTGCATGTCTTTATCATTAACGTACAATGTTAAAAACACTGAAAGAGAAGGTGTGTCCAGAAGCTGGTTGGTACATTTTAAAGGTTCTTTAAAAAAAAAAATAGAATCACTAAAGCAGTCTGAAGTTAAATCTAAAAACTAGAAACAAAACACTGACCTGTTTTGACTTCTGTAACCAACCATAAATGTCAATTTTAGCTTTGTCCTACAGTATGCAGAGTATTTTGAATGCTAATCTGTATTTTCTCAAAAACCTAAACAGAGCAGTTTAAACCACCATGGTGAAATGCTAAAATATGAGGTCACAGAGTAAAAAAAAAGAAAAGTGAAGTGATGTTTATTGTTGCTAAGCCGCATGCAGATCCAGGTCAGTACACAGCCACAGATGGTCCTTTTCAGGGAGAAACCCACTAAACGGTGGGAGGGAATCTTAAACAGGATGGATCATAACTGTCATATGTGTCGTTCAGTGGAAACTCAGCTGAGTAGCATGTTTGATCTATTTCTGAGATCAATTACTATTTGATGAGCAACTCCTGGTGCTCGACCGGCATAAACCAGAGGCTCTTATTTAATTTGATTCATAGGCAGGGAAATGAAGGATGTGTTGCGGATCATAAAGAGAAGGCCAGATGACTGAGGTGGGAACATTGTGGGAGGAAAAAATAAAGTTCTCTGTAAAGGAAAATAGGAACTGTATTTATTTCCTGTGTCAGGTGTGAAAGATTTATTAATGTTTTTTTTTATATATAAAACTTTCCTTTAAAAAAACTATCCTGTAGGCGTCTGTTCATTATTTAAGCTCCTTTCACACAAATTCAGGTCCATTCAAGACCCTTGAAAGGTAAAAACCTCACCTCTTTTCCTAAACCTAAATTTGGCTGTTTTTTGTGAATTACAATCGATTAATTCTTCTCATCCTCGGTGTGAAGAATGAAACTGTCCTTTGTACACCCTGTGATTTGATTGACACCAGGTTGACCTGCCACCTGAAGCCTGTTTGCTTAAAGGTCAAGCATGTACAACGACTTGACCCTGTTACAGGATGACAGGATCGCTAATGCCAACATGTGCTAACCAGGTGCAATACTAATGTGTCTGTTGGAGAGACAGGTGTGAGCTTTGGTTTTAATTCTAACAAAGGTTTCCTTTTTTGTGTTGGTTTTTCCAGTAAATGAGTGATCTGGATATAAAAATTGCAAATGCAGCCTGTAATTGAATGTAGATCAGAGACACTTAATCCGTTTGTGTTTCATAGCTAAAGCTAGGATCTTTCCGTAGGTCTCTTTGTTTTTTGGATACAGATTAAGTCTAAGTAAAAATTACACCTTTAGAGGATTGATGTGGTGACCTGGGAAAATGAAAGCCCTTCATACTACTATAGCAGGTAGCTACTAAACACAATAAAGGAAACCACACTTAGCTAGCAAAGGTTTAGACATTCTTTGGTAAACTGACCACCAGACTTTTTTTTCCCCTCAAGAAGATAGTCAAGTCAAGTCAAGTCTAGTCAAGTTTATTTCTATAGCACTTTTCACATTAGATATTGTCTCAAAGCAGCTTTACAGAAATTAACAGTTAAGGTGAATGATGTGTGTTTATTTCTGATGAGCAGCCATGGTGACTGTGGCAAGAAAAAACTCATAACTTAGATGTTATGAGGAAGAAACCTTGAGAGGAACCAGACTTAAAAAGGGAACCATCCTCATTTGGGTGACATCAAGAGTGTGATTATAGTCTTTAAATAATACAGAGCACTGGAGAGTGAGAACTAACATGAGCACTGGAATGTAAGATTATGAGTCATGTCCTTTCTACAGTCTTTTATAGTCATTTATGGTTATAGTCTAAGGTTTAAAAAAAAAAAAAAAAAACTAACTAAAACATTTCCATGTCATTAGGTGAAAAATGTTACGATTTATTATATAAAGGCAACATAAAGGTGCAAAAAAGTAATGTTGCTGCAAAGCTTTATAGCTTCAGAGTCATTGGTTTAATTAACCTTGGGTCCACCTTTTCTTCCTATCTTATCTTAAGTTCCATGAGTTCCAGATTCTCAGTCCTGGATAAAGCACTTACTAAAGGCTTGTGCAAATACTTGATTCTAATTGGCTGGAAGGTTGTGAATGAATAAACAATTGTTGCCATGGCAACATGCAATCACAGTTTCATATAGAGTAAGACGGCTATTGTAAACATTTCCTAATGACCTTATTGAGTGAAATGGAGGATTTATTTTGCATCATTTAACCAATACGATGAACATGACAACTTTTATAAATGAGCCGAAATGGAGAAGATAATTCAAAAATGAGAAATATATATATAAATAAACACATTGCTTCTTGCAGTCTTTCACTTCAAAATCATTACAATAGTCAAGTCAAGAAGTCAATACATGCCTAGATATAGATTACCCCTTAAATATTTATCCAAATATATACAATATTACTGTCTATTATATATTTTATAACCTTGAGTATGTTAAAGGCAGAAAAACTATATTTTGGCCAACCATAGTTTTTTCTGTTCGCCAGAATTCAGCCAGAGCAACATCCATGGGTTTTTCCACAGATGTTGCTTTAAGTATCTTCTTTTTAGCTATTAACTAAGCCAAGTTGTTCCAGGGAAAATTCCCTGTGCACTTTTTTCCATTGAAATGTCCACTGTTAATGTTCAATAAATGGGTTCTCTAGAAGCAACCTGTCAAGAACCCAGAGCTTTCTTTCGTTTTCTTACACTAAACACATCATAAATGTTTCTATATGGCATTGACTCCAGACAGACTTCTCAGTTGAGGGTCAGTAAAGTGTATCTCATCTTCAGTTCTGCTCAGTAGACATGAGACACAGCCGACCTGCATATGTCTGAGACGCTAGACTTGTTTATTTAATTTTCTTTTGTAATTTTGTGGGGTGGGGGTGGGGGGTATTTTTCATGGCGTCATGGTGCTCTGCTCAGACACAGTAAGCCTGCTCTTTCTTAAACTTTACTAGACTAATGTGTGGTAGAAAAAGCCACAGAAGATTTTTTATATTCACCTTTAACCCTAGTGCATCCTGGGAGTACATTTAAGGACCGTTTAATATAATCAGAGCGAGAGAGAGAGAGAGAGAGAGAGAGAGAGAGAGAGACATTTATCCCTTTATTACTTTACTCATCTACTACCCAAATTCCAAAACACTTGGTAAAATGTGGAATATGTCAATAAAAACACAATGCAATGATTTGCAAATCTCATAAATCCTTATTCTATTCACAATAAAACAAAAAAACTTATCAAATGTTTAATTTGAGAATGTATACCAATTTAAGAAAAGAAAATGTCATTTCAAATTTAATGGCTGCAACAGGTCTCAAAAGAATGTTGTGACAGGGCTCATGTTTACCACTGTGTAGCATCATATCTTCTGTCTGTCTGTATTTATCTGGCATCTGAGGAGACCAGTTCCTGAAGTTTTGGGAGAGGAACATTGTCCCATATGTGTCTGGTACAGGATTCTAGCTTCTCAACAGTTCTGGGTGTTTTTTGTTGTATTTTTCGCTTCATGATGCACCGAATGTTTTCTGAATGGTGAAATGCAGGCAGGTCCGTTCAGCACCTGGACTCTTCTACTACGAAGTCATGCTATTGTAATAGATGCAGTATGCAGTAAGCATTGTCCTGCAAGACTTTTCGTGAATAAGATGTTTTTTGGATGGAAGCATTTCTCGCTCTAAAACCTGTATATACCTTTCAGCACTATAAGTAAATTAACCTGATTTGTTGCAAAATGTTGGTCCAAATGATTCATTTTTATAACAATTACTATTGTTGTCCCATCCCAACTTTATGTTGAGGCTTGTTGAAGACATCAAATCCAAAATGACCCTGTTTTTTCCTCAGTTTGATATTTGATATGTTTTCTATGTTCTGTTGTGAATAAAATGTGGATTTATGAGATTTGAAAATCATTGCACTCTGTTTTTTATTAACTTTATTTAATTGTATTTTATACAGACTCAACAGAGTACACAGAATCGGGGTTGTATGATTAATATTATTATAAATTATAACCAATTCAAGACCAGAAGTTACATATTTAAAACAAAATAGTGTTATTTATTTATTTAGAAAAGAAATGACTATTCAATATATATAGTACATATAAAGAAATGCTTTCCCTGCTTTAGCTGTTACAATGATCCCAAAAAAACTTTCTTTTTAGATGCACTTGTTTTATCTTTGGTTTTTATAATATTTACTTTTAATGCAGAATTGATGTACTGTGTGTTAAGAACCTCATAGGCGTATTCGATGTTGACTATGACAGCACCTACTTGGGGTTTTCATGCAGAAGTGCTATATGTTTGAAGTGACACATGATGTTAGATCTGGTCAAGAACAAGGGTGGGAGGCTGTGACCTTTGACCTTGCTTGTTTGCTTACTTTGAACCACTAAATGCTCCTGCAGTGACTCATAAAGATCACAAACTTCATAGGTTAAGGTACTAACAGTGTGTGTGTGTGTGTGTGTGTGTGTGTGTGTGTGTGTGTGTGTGTGTGTGTGTGTGTGTGTGTGTGGTTTAAGATTGAGAGCTGCAAACTAAATGACAAGGTTTTAAACCCAGCTTGAACTTTACTTAAGGAGACGTTCAGTCATTTAAAAGGAAGCCTCAGCACCTTGTCACGCAAATAACACAAGACTGCGATCGGTTAGATGAGTTAGAACATGAATTCTGTACTTAATCAGATTTAATAACTAAATCAAAATACAGTATATATATATATATATAATAATAATAATAACTGCAATAATAATAATAATAATAATAATAATAATAATAATAATAATGCAAAACAGATGTTGATGATTTCTGCATGTGAACCCACATGGTATTGCAGTTGTATAATGGGATGTCATGTTTATCTAAGATTGGGGGGTCTTAACCTTTACATTGGCTTTCTATAAACCCCTGAAACTTGAACCAGCACAGAACCTTTCCCACTGAGCTCCCAGTAAGTGATATGTTTCCTTTCCCCATCTCCAGTTTAAAAAACTCAAGAACATTGTGACACCAAACCCATCTTGGCTGATTGACATGAGTGGAAACTGTGAGTGAATTGTTTCTGATTGCACTGAAGCATCTTTTCCTCACCGGTTGTCCAGCCCTCAGTGGAAGAGTTTGGGAAGGAAGGAGCGTGCAGAAGGCGCGCGCTCAGCCACTCCTCCACATCCCTGAAGCGCACTCATCTAGCAGAAAAAACCCTCCTCTCTCAGGAGTTCTCTGAAACCTAAATGAAGAAGCAGATGCGAAGAAACAGACAGACTATATGGAATTTCCAAGCTGAACGGAACGTATTTATTTGTATTTATAGCATTGTGGATGCATTTGTCTTTCTGGAGGGACTGGATACACAAACATTGTGGGGTCTTTGAAGAAATTCTGTGTAAATGAAAACGTTTGGGATATTTTTCTGCTTTTTCTTCATCACTGTTTAATTGTTGCACGGTGTCATTTGGATAAAAAAAAAGAACTTTTCAGGAGAACAATGAATGAAAGTCATGTTAAAATCTAGTACAGAATCGTCTTTGATAGAAGATAGCATATAAGGTGAGTCGTTCATTCCTGTTTTATTAGATTTTTTTGTTGTTGTTGCTCTAGAACCCTTATGTATGTAAAATGCATGGATGTAAAAAAAATAAATAAATAAATAAATATTGCAATGCATATATTGCACAATTTTTTTTATTTATTTGTTTGCATATTACTTTATGCATAAATTGCAACAAAATTCGCATTGTTTTGCATATTGCTTGTGTTGCAGTCTTGATGATTATCGTGGTTGCGGGTTTGTAAAGGTCTGGCTGCAGCTGTGAAGCTGAAGATGGCCCGCTGTGTCGCGCGCGTGCTGACTCTGCTGACGCTAGCGGCGCTGGCGAGAAGCGCGCGAGGCTGCCCGCGGCCGTGCGCGTGCCCGCAGCCCGGAGAGGTTCATTGCACGTTTCGCTCCCTGCTCACGGTGCCCGCTGGCGTGTCCCGACACGTGGAGCGCATGAACCTGGGGTAAGCGTGATGCACCAGACAAATAATAAAAAAAATGCATTAAAAGATTAATTTGTTTATGTCCCACTGGATGCAACTTTATAACCCCACCAAACTATTATAAAGGAACCCACAGCAAGCTTTTAGACACCAGTAAGACTGACTGCTTTTACTGCCACCACTTTCTTTTTCCAGAACATAGTAGCTAATAGAAAAATACTTCTGCCCTCTAATGCAGATTATCATCATTGTAGACACAATGAATGGAGAAAAGTTTGTGGACACCTGACCATAAGATTCATATGTGCTTTATGAACAATCTCATTCCCCGTTATTCCCCATTTGGCCTTATTATAACCTCTTTTATTAATAACTCTTATGAGAACCCCATTCCTCTGCTAGATTTTGGTGTGCGCTTGTGGACATTTGTGATCATTCATCCACATCAGTAAGGTCAACTACTGATGTAGGTGAGGTGAGGAGGCCTGGGGTGCATTCAGAGTTCCAATTCATCCAGAATGTGTTTAATAGGGTTGATCCATGAACTTACTGAGCATGTCAAGATCTTTAAGAATGGATTTGCACTCAACAGTATGCTATGATGGTGCAGGACCACAGCTTGCATGAAAGAGATTTGCATTTAATCGTTTATTATTGCACATCTAAAAATAAATGATGGAACTGTATTGAATGAACATTCGGTGTCACCCAGATGGATGAAGATGGGTTCCCTTTTGAATCTTAAGGTTTCTTTATCATGCAATCTCAACCTTTTTATATCTGACAAAAAAGCCCTTCACAATTAAAAATGAATTGAATTGATGTAGGGGCTAAGAGTTCTATAGCAGGACACTCAAGATCCACCCCAACCCATGTAAAGCATATCTTCATAGGCTTTGTGCACCGGAGCATTGTCATGCTGGAACAGGTTTGGGTCCTCTAGTTCAAGTTAAGGGAAAATGTCATACTACAACATCCAAGGACGTCCTGTCTAATTGTATGGCTTTAACTTTGTGATGCCAATTTTAGGGGGAAACCACATATGGCTAGACAAAATTGGTGTCCCAATATTTTTGTCCAAATATTGTTTAATGTCTCACTGGATACACCTATCCAAAGGTATTTCTATGAGAAATCAATACCACAACATAATCTTTGTATCTTAATCACTGAGCTACCACTGCCCCATTTGCATCTCTATTTGCACCCTTCTTTTATTTGCACCTCTATTTGCGTTACCTACCCTTATTTGCACCATTTTCCCTAAATGCACCCTTATTTGCACCACTTTCATTATTTGCACCACTTCCCTTATTTGCAACACTTCCCCTATTTGCACCATTTCCCCTATTCGCACCCCTATTTGCACCACTTGCCTTATTTGCACTACTTTCCCCATTTGCACCACTTCCCCTATTTGCACCAACTCCCCTATTTGCACCAACACCCCTATTTGCAACCATATTTGCACCACTTCCCCTATTCGCACCCCTATTTGCACCACTTGCCTTATTTGCACTACTTTCCCCATTTGCACCACTTCCCCTATTTGCACAACCTCCCCTATTTGCAACCATATTTGTACCACTTCCCCTATTTGCACCACAAGCTACCATGCCCCCTATTTGCAACAGAAGAATTACAATATACCTTATTCCTCCGCTTTACCGCGGTTGGAATCTCGCTCCCCCGTTTTATTGCGGAATTGCATTTTCCACATAACTATATAGTTTGGCTGATTTTCCCGGTCTTTCACGGAAAGCGCCATAGACCAAAAAACGTATGTATTAATAAAAATATAATTATTAATTGTAAAATCACGTAAAATGTTAATACAATACAGAAAGGAAAGAATGCGGTGACTTGTATCTTTATCCCCGCCTCTTTTTTGAGTCATAGGACACTCCAACCAATAAACAAGCAGAGAAAGTGCGCATAGACTACGCAACATTTACATGTACTCACTATAAATGTGATACAGTGAACTGTATTTCTACCAATTTACACAAAATTCATCTCGCTATATCTTTGCAGATGTTTTCTGTGTGTGTTTAAAGTGTGTGGGAGGAGGATTCAAGGTTTATACAATAATATAAAGCTTTTTTGGGATGGCGTCCGTTTATCGCGGTATTTCGTTTATCGCGGGTGGTTTGGAAACGTAACCACTACGATAAATGGGGTATTACTGTATGCTTTATTGCCCTAGAAGGACTACATGAAAAAATTGTAAAACTAGTAGCTGGTTTTGGTGTTTTTTTCCTACTTACACAGAGATGCAATTTCTTTGCATTTCCCTGTGCTGTTGAACTTTCAAAATTGTGTTTGGATTCAGTTTAATGCTGTCTCTCAGTCACCATACCAAACAAAGCCACTATTGTTCTGTTCCTCATGGCTCATCAAAACGAATTGGATGAGCACACACCTGCCTCCCCAAATGATTTAAACACAGACTCAAGACACAACACAGCATTCCAAGTCATGATTTAAAACCCTGATGAAATTTTTCACCTTTATACATTTGTAGGCAAAATATTTTATAGACAGGATCTTAGCTCTGAAGAATGATTGTGTACTGTAATTGTTCCCGTTGCAGGTTCAACACAATAAACCGAATAACAGACAGCTCTTTTGCTGGTATGCGAAAGCTAGAACTCCTCCTTATGCATGGGAATAATATTCATAATATTCCCAGTGGAGCATTTCATGACCTAATATCCCTTCAGGTGAGTGAAGTTTAACAAAAATACGCTTCCCTGGCTCATTTTCCTATTCTTATTTTATCAGGACAAAATCTTAGATGCTGAAAAATTGTGTATTGTTCCTACTATGTGTCCTCTTAGATGATGAAGATGAGCTACAACAAGCTGAAGATCATTAGCAGACACACTTTTCATGGTCTCTGGAATCTCGCCAGGCTGCACCTGGACCATAACCATCTGGAGTTCATACACCCGGATGCATTCCAAGGCCTCACTTCTCTCCGTCTGCTTCAGTTGGAAGGCAACCGTCTGCAGCAGCTCCATCCAGCCACTTTTGCAACGTTCTCGGTGCTTAACTACTTCCCCATGTCCACTCTGAAGAATCTGTACCTGTCTGAGAATGGGCTTACAACACTGTCACCAAAGATGTTAGCTATGATGCCTCAGCTAGAGAACTTGTTCTTGCATGAGAATCCCTGGATTTGTGACTGTAGGATGAAATGGTTCAAAAAGTGGAGCTCAAATGCACCAGGTCAGGACAATTTCCTACATACATTTGATTGCAAATTTAAGGATTGGGAGGCACAGTGGTGGATGAAGTACACAAACCATGTAGTTGAGTTAAATTAGAGATACAGTAGGTAAAATATGACTCCAGTTAAAGTGCTCCTTTAAACTTCTACTTAAGTAAAAGAACAAAAGTATTTGCCTTTCACATAAACTCAGTTTATGTGAAAAGACTCTAATCTATTAATAGAATGATGTAAATTAATCAAACGCGGTTTGATATCTATTACAATGATCATGAGTCCAACTACTTAAAAAAATGTTGCGAATAAGGTCACGGGTGTTGTGGTGAGTTCGAGTCAGGAGTTTCTTCCATCATTTATTGCTCTCTAAATGTTCTGCTTGCTGTTGAACTGATTCTGAACTTTAAGTTTTTATCTGCTCATAAATAAAAAGGAACGATTGATTCGCAGTTGTAGTTGAGTAAAAAGTAAAATATTTGATTTTGAAATGTAGTGAAGTTCAAGTAAAAGTCTCTCCAAATAGAAATACTTCAGCAAAGTGCAGATTCATGAAATAAATAATTAAATACAGTAAACGATTAAATTTACCTTGATACTGTCCACCACGTGTAGTGCACTACCAAAAAAGCAACAGGGTTCAAGCTTTACATGTTATTATTATGTCCAAGTAGGTTTCGTGTGGGCATTCTGGTTTCCTCCTATCTTATAAAAGCATGCCATTAGGTAAATTGTATGTTGTTGCTTGTTGGATGTTTGATGTAATTTTTTTGATTTCACTCTAAATGATTAACATTGGCAGTAAATGTTAGTGATGTGTTTAGCAGATTACTACGATGGCAATTTGGTGGCATGTAAAAAAAAAATAGTATTTCTCATAAAGGGTATTATGAGAAATAAGTCATAGCAATACGAAAATAAAGTAGAAATTTTTGGAGAATAAAGTAGTAATTACAAGAATAATGTCAAAATATTTTGAGAATAAAGTCATAGCAATACGAGACTAAAGTAAACCACCGAGTTATAATTAGTAGACCGACACTGCAGTGGTTATGTAGTAATGCAAGCTTTATTTATTCAGAAGAAAAAAATCAGACAGGCATTGAAGAAATTGCCTCTTTTGTTCAGTCTGAAAAGGCAAGCAGTGGTCAAGTCCAAGGATATCGATGGTTACATCTGCATGATATTCAAGGAGGATACGTTGTTTCTCAAGAGACTATGAGGATAATTAGCAAAGAAATCGACCCTGAAGGAATTGAACACCAGCACGCTGGACATATGATTTTAATTCTCCATCTGCTACTACTTTTCAACTTTATTCTTAAAAAATATATATTACGAAATTTCAAATTTATTCTTACAATATTTATTTATTCTCGTAATAAAGAAATTCTCGTAAATTTGAGAAATTTTATCGAATTATTACGATTCTCGTATTGCTGCGACTTTAATCTGAGATTTTTTAAGTAAACACTGTCGTAGATAACTATACACTCCATTACTATATTATATGCTAATCCTTGAAGTCTTTTCTTATCAGATGTGCTCAAGTGCAAGAAAGACAGAGCATTTCCTGAAGGACAGCTATGCCCTGTATGTTTTTCTCCCCGACAACTGAAGAAAACAAATCTTTGGGAGCTAGACAACCCAAAATGCACTAGTCCTGTGATTAGTGCCCCGCACAAAACCTCTGCTGTGGATGCAGCAAGTGAAATTTTGACGTTAGATGACTTCAGTCAACCTCTTGGAAATGTTACACTCGGCTTGTCAGACGAACACGGAAACCAAGTCGATTTGAATTGTCATGTGAACAACCCGACCAAGCCGACCAGAATGAACTGGACCCATGTTAACTCTTTTCAGATTAACACAAACATCACTTTGTCATTAGACCTGGAATGCCCAATAGACAGGGGTACTTATGAAAAGCTATGGAGACTTGTGGCATATTATAGCGATGTACCTGCTCACCTGAAGAGAGAGATTATGCTAAGCAAAGACCCCCATATTAGCTACAGGTATCGCCAAGATGCAGAATTGGATGCTGTTTATTTCACTGGTGTGAAAGCTAATATGGTGGCACAACCTGCATGGATAATGCAGTCAATGTTGAATTTACAGTTAAACAGACCTCAGTCCACAAATTCAAGGGTTCGACTCATTCTCAGCACCCATCTTACAGAGCTGGTAGAGGCAGAAAAAGATAGGCAACAGAGGAGAGAGTGGGTTTTGATAGAGTCCCGAAACACCACTAAAACATCTCAAGTTGTTGTGGTTGGCAACCCAATCCAGATGCACTGTAATGTGCACAGCTCAGGAAACCCATTAATAAAGTGGATGCTGCCCAGTGGGTCTAAAGTTGAGGCCCCATATCGAAGCAGTGATAATAGGATCACAGTGTCTCCATCTGGTTTGTTGGCTATAACAGCTGTGGATCATGCAGATTCAGGTGTCTACTACTGTATAGCAATGGTGGAGGTTGATGTAAGCATTCTTCCCTTTCGTGTGACAGTGGAGGAGTCGTCTACTCCAGCTCCTGGAAATGAGGGTGTGGCTGAACCTATGGCAGGAGTTGCTAGTGGGCTTGTTTCTCTTCCCTGCGTAGCCCTGGGTTCTCCTGATCCAGATATAAATTGGATTTTACCAGACAAAACTATTATAAACACATGGTCAAATTTATCGAGGATGTTTGTGGCCTCGAATGGAACTTTAACCATTCGCAATAGTCAGCTCTCAGACAATGGTTATTATAAATGTGTGGCCGAATCTCAACATGGTGTGGATACATTAGCCACAAAAGTAACTCTGACAAGGACCTCTGGAGGACATCCTATAAGAAAGTATTCCAGTAGACCTCAGCCGGCAGAAGGCATCTCAACCAAAATAAAAGCTCCAATAAACAACGATTTGGAGGCATCTGGGGACAATGAAAATGAAGAGCCTGAAGCAAAAGCTTTCCAACGAGTAAATACGCCTTATAAAAGGAGGATTCAAAATGCTCCTGTAAGGGGTGGACACCCAACCAGAAAAGTGTGGAGACGTCCTTCCCTGCCGAGAAGAGGAACTATCTCTATGGCAACTAACAGGAGTAACCTGACAGAAACAAGGAGAAGGATCAGTGTGTCAAATGGCCAGATAGATCCAGAGCATTGGGCTAACATTCTTGCAAAAGTCCGCAGTAGTGGTGAAAATGCAAAAACTACTACCACTGTAAGCTCTGGTCTGATTACCACAAATACATTACATCACTCTGACATGGCTTTAACAATGCAATCAGAGTCAATACCGAACGGATCGATACAAGATAGTATTACAGCTAATGCAACCACAAAAACACCACAAGAAGCAGCATACACAACAACCGAGACATCAGTGCAAACCACTGAAGTCAGCCTAGATATCAAACCACTGGATGTTGAAGATCAGATACACATAACCTACCAAATCGCTGCTCCAGATGTCGACCGAGATTCAGATTTGATTGATGTTGCATATACCACAATTGGTCCACAGCCTACTACTCGTTCAGTGGGGGATGCAGATATTGCCAAGTGGAATGAAGTGAGCACTGTTAAGAACACAACTCCATATGGAACCCTTTTACAACATACACAAAAACACACACTGGATAACAAAGAAAGTGAAGCACTTCCCAGGGCTAGAGGTGATGAATATGACAGTGGCAGTGATTATGAAAACAGCAATTTAAAAAGGCCTGGGGTTGGAGTTTATCAAGGAAAATCTGACCACAGTCCAATATCAACCACATCTATTGTTAATGTAGAACAAAACACAAACAATTGTTTTGTGACTCATTCATTTACTGACAAAACTGTATCACAAGAGATACTTGACAGTTCAAAAATCCCACTGCTTACCACTATGGCACCAAGCGTTCAATCCACATTAGAACATAACAGAAGAGCACATACTACCTCACTTCATCTTAAGCCTCCCTCCAGGGGCTCGTCCAATTCAAGACGTAAAAATAATAATAGGCGAAGAAAGCCTAATAGAAATAGAACAAAACTAAAGCTGTCCAAATCTCCATATGTTATAAATATCACTCCAACTACTTCAACCATGGTTTCTGAGACCACCAAGGTGACTTCTACACCTGAATTAAAAGTAGCGACATCTATAGTTCCAATTAGCACTGTTGTATTTACAGACAGCCAAGGAATGCTTACTAAAACAGGCCATGAAAAGAAGACAGATATTTTAAGGGACATCATAAATACCAAATTTGCTAATACTTCTGTCAAAAAGAAAGAATCAGAAGTAGAGCCTACACTGGTATATGCCAAACCAGATCATATTTTCCTAAACACTACAATGTTGTCAGTGTCTTCATCAACATCCTTAGGCTTTACAGAACAATCAACTATACACATAGAAAATGCTTTAACAATACCTCCTTTAATTCAGAACACTCCATCCCATGACCGCGAGACAATTACAAGGCTCCATCCCCTGATGGGAATTCATTTTGAAGAGGCAAAAAGGGAAAGCACTACTACAGGACACCCCGGCTCAGGAATCAAGTTTGACATGTCCTCCGAGAGTCCAAAATTCTCACTTAAACCTTTCTCCTTATATGCTGTGAAAAGCCACCATGAAATCACTGCAAGCCATGATTTGGAAATCCCTAGCGTTTCGACGATAGCAAACATCTATGAGGGGGCTCATGAGGATTCTCAGGTTACATCGGAGAGGCCTGAAACATCCCAAAATGCTCAACATTCTGCCATGGTCTCTACAACAGAACTAAACAGTGCTTCAAAAGAAACAGGCTCAGGTAGAAAGGAAATTGCAGATACAAATACTGCACCTCTGTTGGAAGATAAGACATATAGTACCCCTGTCACCACCCTGAAAACAACTACTACTACTCCCACACCACCACCACTACCAAAGACATTATCAGCAACAACTATGCTTACAACAGCAACAAAGAAATGGAGACCCCCCGTTATCCACCCTCATACACCTTTCCAGAACGTACCTTCCATTATAGGCAGGTTAGGATTACCTGACAGTCCAAATCATATTCCTGAGAGTAACAGGGAAAGGCTTTTAAACCCGGAACAGAGTATCAGGTCACCTAACAGAAACATACCAACCGTTTTTCATTCAACACATCTATTAGAAAATACTAAACCAGACAGCACTGACACAGACACCAAAAAGCCAAAACTAGAAACCACACTGAAGGTTCCTTCAGCTATCCCACAAGTTCCTCCTCCAAGACAAAACCTTCCTGTGCAGCCAAAAAGTACTTCTTCTATTATCCACCATCCTACATCCACCTACAATGTCCATCATTCTCAGTCAAAGCCAGTTATCCCAGCTCGAAAAGGACGACCGAAGATTTCCAGCACTAATCTTACCACATTGACAGTACAGGCTGAATCTGATGCCTATCTGCCCTGTGCGGCTATAGGAGAGCCTAAACCTTTCCTCTCCTGGACAAAGGTTTCAACAGGTATGCTGTTCTTTCTTAAAAAAAATATATACATGGCATAATGTTACTTTATATACAGTACAATGGAATATAGAATTTTTGTAAAGGTGAGGTCTTGTATATAAAACACTGGAAACTTTTTACCATGTCACTAAAGATCATTAGTTCATATCCAATCCCCTGATACAGGGCATACAATAAATTATAATTTTTTTGGATTAGTAATTTGGTGTTTGCATTTAATGTGTGTTTATTTAAAAAAGCCAGCCAATTTGCATTCCGCGATATCGATTTAAAATAGAAATACATTTTTAAAATCCCATAGTTACCATATTTAGCTAAACTGAATATGAATGTATTTCTATTTTAAATCGATATCTCGAACAAATGATTGTATGCCCTGTATCAGGTGATTAGATATGATCTAATGATCTTTAATGACATGGTAAAAAGTTTCCAGTGTTTTATAAATAAAGACCTCACCCTTTGATATTTGAAGACTTGTGAAAATGTTTAGGAAATAATGAATACACTGGTTTAATATATGTTTTCATTAATAGTCTTAATAGTTCCTTGAACTTTCTAACATCGCAAAATCAGACATGTATATCAAATTATGGCTAAATTTAGCCTCTATCTGGTAGAATGTTCAATATCTGGTATCATTCTTATTGTGATTCAATAATTGGACACATAATCTTTCAGTTTTATTATCAGAACCAATATGCAATCTTCTAATCCATGCCATTATATCCCTTTGTAGGAGCCAGCATTACTCAGAACACCAAAATCCAGCGATTTGAAGTCCACCTTAATGGCACCCTGACAATTCATAATGTTCTTCCATTAGACCAGGGCCAGTACCTTTGCAGTGTCCAGAACCAGTATGGACAAGACAAATTGGTGGTCACTCTGATAGTTTCAGCTGAACACCCCAGGGTGTTTCAGCCACGCTATCAAGAAATAATCAAAAACCTAGGAGATACTGTTGACCTTGTGTGCCTTTCAAAAGGAAATCCTCATCCTCGCACTACATGGGTGCTCCCTAACAGGACAATATTACATACTGATGCTTCTTTCCCTGGTACACATGAGCATCGAGTTTTCGTTTTAGCAAATGGCACGCTCCGGATTAAATCTGCTACATACACAGACCGTGGGATTTATAAGTGCATTGCTAGCAATGCAGCAGGCGCAGACTCTATATCAGTTCGTCTTACAGTTGCTGCTTTACCTCCAGTGATCCAACAACTAAAGAATGAGAATATGACTCTCCCAGAAGGCACCACTGTCTACCTGAACTGCAGTGCCAGAGGTGCTCCTCCCCCTGCAATACGATGGTCTCTGCCAAATGGTGTACAGCTTCATTCTTCAGAATTTCTTAGCGATCTTAACCTCTTCATTTTTACCAATGGGACCCTGTATATTCGTGGGTTTAGTCCGGCGAATTCCGGGAAATATGAATGCATGGCTACTAATGCAGTTGGGATTTCTTCCAGAACTGTTAATTTGACTGTGAAAAAGTCGATTGCATCAGCCAGAGCCAGGATTACTGCCTCATCTCCACAGAAAACAGATGTCATATATGGGGGAAAGCTCCAACTGGATTGTGTTGCATCAGGAGATCCAGAGCCCAGGGTCATCTGGAGGACTCCATCCAAAAAGCTGGTGGATGCTCATTATAGGTAATAAAAATTTCATTTACAGAAAAAAAAAAATGGTTAAACACTTATACCTACATCTGTCTAATGAGTAACAGCACAGCTTTGGGATTTCTGGCTTTATATGTTATTGTCTGAGCAAATTCTGACTATTCCTGGATATTTGGTTTCCACCAACCTCCCAAAAAATACTAATGTACGTAGGTGAATTGGCCATGCTAGATTCCATGTGGGTGTGAACATGGATAGGCAGTATTTATGATACATGTATTTCAAATATATATATATTGATTTTGTCATTTGTTATTGAGAGGGTTGATAAAAATGGCTTCAAACTTCTATCAAAAAACTTTAGTGTTTTGTATTTTGGTAGTTTTAAATGACTGTAAAATACTTTGTAAGAAGTCTACATGATGACATTATAAAAATGTTTGCCTCTGATTGGTGCCTAATCAGTAGATTGCGCAGAATTTTTTAGATCAGAACAGAAAATTTATCCATATAGCAAATGGTGGTGAAGGAAAGAAATGTGCAGGCTGCCAGCTTTCAATTATTTATAAATAAAAATTGTATTGCTGAATATTGTACCCTAAATGAAATAGCTGTTTAGTTGGATTATGATTTTGGATCATAACATTGCATGAATGACTGCCTGATATAATATATTATTATATTTATGAAAGTAGTTGCTATGCAGGTGCCATCAATTGTATTCTTATTAATGGCTTGTATGTTATCAAGTCAGTGTTGCTGATGTAAAGTTGCAATTCATTACCAAACACCAAGTTACTAAATTAAGATACAGTTATGAGTCATTCACAAACTGTTAAACATTGAACTGTTAGTTACTTTAAAACTAACCTTCATCTGGGAGATCATAGGGAAATGTATGTGAATATTTGATCTGTTAAATGGTTGCATATGTCAGATTTATTGTGTGACTCTGCCTGAGAAAAGCTGTTGCTATTAAATGCTGTTTACTTAATCAACTGAGTCGGTGTAATGGTGAAGGAACTTCATGTTACTGTACACAGTTTACCCACTTGTCAACATTTTTTGTTTTCCAGTTACGATCCACGAATCAAGGTGTTTGCCAATGGGTCACTGTCTGTCCACTCCATGACAGAGAAAGACGAAGGCGACTATCTTTGTGCTGCACATAATAAAATGGGAGATGACTACGTACCCCTTAAAGTCAGGGTCATGACAAAGCCAGCCAAGATTGAGCAGAAGACACAGATCAACCAGAAGGTTATGTACGGAGGTGATTTGAAAGTCGACTGTGTTGCGTCAGGTCTGCCAAACCCGAAGATCCAGTGGGCTCTGCCTGATGGCACTATGGTAAACAGCATTAGGAAATCTGGCAGCAGCAATGGTGGTCCAAGTAGTAGATATGTGGTTTTTGACAACGGCACTTTATTCTTTAATGATGTGGGGGTGCATGAGGAAGGTGATTATACATGTTATGCTGAGAACCAGATTGGCAAAGATGAGATGAAAGTATATGTCAAGGTGGTGGCAGATGTACCTGTGATCAGAAACAAGACCTTTGAGGTAATCAGGGTCATGTATGGAGATTCAGCCTCACTGAAATGTGCTGCCAAAGGAGATCCCAACCCTTACATATTGTGGTTTTCTCCAACAAATAAAGCAATTCCTTCTGCTTCCGATAAGTACTTAATCCATAATGATGGAACACTGGTCATTCATAAAGTGCAGCGCTTTGATGGTGGGAACTACACATGTCTAGCTAGGAACAGTGCAGGGCAAGATCGTAAAGTGGCCAGGCTGGAAATCCTGGTATCACCTCCTGCTATTAATGGACTAAGAGGCTCTATAAACTCTTTGAAGGTTTCTGCAATGAAGAATCAAAGGAAACTGATCCACTGTGAGGCTTCTGGCACTCCAGTTCCTCATGTGCTATGGGTTTTCCCAAAGAATATCATACTGCCAGCACCTTATTATGGTAGCCGAATGACAGTCCATAGGAATGGCACTCTTGATATTCATTCATTAAAGGTAACAGACACAGCTAAACTAACCTGTATCGCACGTAACGAAGGTGGAGAAGCTAGGCTTATGGTACAACTCGATGTGATGGACTTTACAGAGAAACCAAGACTCAACAGTCCTAAAATGGAATCTCTGTCTCTAACCGTTGGCAGGACAATGATGTTAAATTGTTCGGTTGAAGGTTCCCCAGCACCACAGTTGACCTGGGTTCTTCCTAGTGGTTCTCCAATAATGAGCGGCTCCCAATTTAGCAAGTTCTTTCACAGTTCTGATGGGACTTTGGTCATTTCTAACCCGGCTGTGTCAGAAGCAGGAACATATCGATGCTTGGGGCGCAATGCTGGTGGACTGGTTGAAAGGACTGTGGTGCTGACTCAAGGGCGGAAACCAGAGATTAATAACAGGTACAACTCACCTGTAAGTGTCATAAACGGTGAAAGCCTGCAGTTGCACTGTCTGTCTACTAGTGACTCAGTTCGTCTTACATGGACTTTGCCAAGTGGAGTTGTTCTAAACCAAGCTCAACGGGCAGGTCGTTATGCTGTTCTACCAAATGGTACTCTTTCGATCCAGCAGGCTTCTGTGTACGACCGGGGCTCTTACACTTGCCGTGCTGCAAACGAATATGGAAGCTCTTTGCTAACAATCCCAGTGACTATAATTGCATATTCACCAAGAATCTCCAGTGGACCGCCTCCTACCACCTATGCCAGAAAAGGAGTTGCAGTTCAACTGAATTGTATAGCTAGTGGTATTCCCAAGGCAGAAGTGGCATGGGAGACTCCAGATAGAACGCGGTTAATCGTCAGCACTCAGCCACGCCTGTTTGGAAACAAGTACATACACCCTCAGGGCTTCCTTATAATCCAGAACCCCACGCCAAAAGACACAGGTTTTTACAGATGCACAGCTAGAAATGTAATTGGGGTTGATTCAAAGGGTACATACCTTCATGTGTACTGAGAAGCAAAAAATATAAAACGTGCTCAATGATCTGTCAGTTTCACCTAATCCATAGCTTTAGTCTAGCTATTTTTTTAATGTGTACATGACTATCAATCCAGGACATGTTCTGCTGTGTTGGTGGAATCCTTGTCATCACTTTGTCAGTCGGTTATTTCTATCACATCAATTATTGCTAACATTTAGGGAGTTGTGCTACTTATCCCATTCATACCAAATACCCAGTAGCTACTAATCTGACAATTCAGTGTAGGTTTTTTTGTAAATACTGAAACCCCTTTTTCATGGTTTTAGCCAGGGGCAATTTATGTCAAACTGTATATATGAGGCCTATATATTTTTTTTATTTAATCTTTAAAAAAATAATCTGAGGTTATTACTGACGTCTCCAGTATGAAAATAATATGAATCATTCAGGGATATTGAACCAGACAGCTACATTAACTAATGTTTTGAATTCTAAATGGGAAAATAAAAAAACTTTCAATTTTTTTTATTTTATTTTTAAAAACATATTAGTCATTCTTATTTCCCTACACTCAAACCTATAAAGGTATACTTTTTGCCAATTTTTTTTTTTATATTTGCTGTTGGACACCTTGATGACTGACTGGGAGAAATTCAAACCCTAACCATGGAGAGCACTATGTTTAGTAAAAAACAGTAAAACTCTTAATTTGGCTTAGATAAAGTACAAGGGCTAGATATGTGTCCACAAAGAATTGCACAAAGGATTTGGATGCGAAATTTATTTTCTTATAACATTCTTATATATAAAAGTATGTTTTATAGAGCTTCCTTTTAGATTATAAACAGAAATCTTTTCAAAGGTGAAAATTGTCTAAACTTGTATGTTGCACCCAGTTGGCCAATTGAATAAAATTGTATATGTATACTGACAGCATCTTTGTAAAACTGACCAAAGAAAGGCACATGTTTTTTTGTTTTTTTTCTATGATGTTGCTTTAACTTATTTGTCCTTCAAAGACTTGTACTGAGATTTAATTTTATTTTGGATATCTGTAATAAAGACCATTTTAAACAACTTTTTTAAAAGTTTTCTTGAAACCAACCATAATAAACCTCTATAGTGTCAAATGAGAACAGCCAAGTGGCAATTCTACAAAAAGAGAAAAAACTAGTGAATAAGGAAGTGAACTTAAATAATTCAAGTCAGGCATTTATGTAGTTTTCTTAATGTTTCTTTTAACAAATGAATTTGCTTTACACAATTTTGTATTCTACATTTTTAAGAATGTTATTTAAGAATATATATTAGGAATAAAATTGTAGTTTGTTGGTTTCCAAATTCCATAGTTCCTTAAAATAGCCAATACTGATTTACTATTTGTAAGCAAAATTAAACACTTTTTTTGCTAAATATAAAGCTCATTTATTCAGGAAACTTTTCACTTTCAGTTTATTACCTCTAATGTGTAAATAATACATTACACCCTTGAATTTTGGCCCCTTGACATTTACACCCAAATATGGTCCCCAAACTATTTTGTAAGCACATAATTAAATCGCATGTCTTTGTCTGCTGTAACATTACAATTTCCCTTCATTGGAACTAAGAAGCCCAAAGCTTGACAATTTATCTCTGCACAAACTGAGCTACAGAAGGACATGGTTTGCCAGGTTTAGTGTAAAACAATTTGAGTGGCCTGTTCAAAACCCTGAACTCCACAGAGCCCTAACACCCACTGAACATTCCTGAGACCGAATGAAACCCTGACTTGGGATAAATCCCAATAGTTAGCATAAAAACAAAGGGTGGACAATGAAACATTCAAAAGTAACATATGGCCATATTGTGTGATTGCTGTTTGTTGCTAATCTGAGCTTTGTTCAAATGAATAGCATGGCTTATTTCCAATCCACATGAAGTGAATCTTTGTTCACTTTGCCTACTCCCTTCCTTTCCCCTAAACTTCTGGTTAATGGTGCTTAAAGCGTGGGTAATCATTTTTCCAAGACTCAAAGCTGAAAGGCTATAAATTGAAAAGTCCGAGCATCTACAGGACAGATTTTTTCCAACTGGAGGCAGCAACAAAAAGTGAAAGAAAGCTTAATTTTTTCTGAATTGGATTTGGTCCTAGACAATCAAGAGCTGGACTGTTGAATCTTGGGCACACCTGCAAATTTTGACCTGCCAGAATTGTGACAAAGTGGTCATAGAGTAATTGTATTTCCTCAATGTTTAAAGCTAGCAGCCTCAGTCTCCTTTCTAGATTAGATACTATTTCATTGTTGTAAATAAAAAGGGTCAAACTAATATTATGTAATAGAAATAACACTAAAGATTTAGTTCGTTCGTATCTCTTTCAGCAGAGAAATACATTTAAATCATTTCACGTAAAGATTTGTATCAAATATTTGTATCTTGGTACTGCATAAGAAATAGAAATGCAAAAATTAAAGAGAAAATTAAGATAGATATTTTAATTAAATCCCAAAGCATCATTTATTGTCACTTATAGTAGACCTCAGGCCTGATTTGGCAGTGGTTAGGGACCACCAAGATGTCACTGCTGAGCACTTGAGCAAGGCTCTTAACCCTCAGTTGCCCAGTTGTAATTCTCTCTGGATTGGGCCTGCCAAATATCATAAATGTGGAGTTAACTGAATGCTAATGAAAATGTGATTGAGGAAGTGGACATGGAGAAAAAAAATCCCCATTTGTATAGACTCAACATGCACTGTCACGTTTGGTGCCATCCTAGACCTAGGGCCAATAGGATTAGTACAAGGCATAGCCATAACACTTCAGCAATGCAATGGAAGGACTGAGGGAGCCAAATTTCCAATGTGCTTAACTTTGCAAAACTTATTCTGTGTCTCTGTAAGAGTTTCCCTTAGAAATCCCAGAACACACAAATGGCAAAAGGTTCTTGATGCCAGTGAACATTTTTAACATCTGGTTTTGCCACATCACTTTTTACTTAGTTTTTTGTAATAAAAGGAAACAATGTCAGCATTGGCGGTTTCTAGCCTTTTTGGAACCTTCGGCAAGATTCCTACTGTCAAAGACACCCACACCCCCAATGGCCCTGCCCTCTCACCACAGTAGTCTACTCCCACACCATACAAATCATTTGCAACCTTTCATAAAAACGGTTAAACATTTAATAATCATAGCAAAATTGCCTAAATTGGAGTATGTAAACATGTACTGTATATTAAACACCAGCAGAAAAACATTTTAATAATTTAAATTGGCAAGGGTATGGCTGGAGGCAAGGCAGGGGGTGCCCACTCGTACATATATATTTGAGTTGTATTACTTTTTTTTTAAGCCACAAAGGTCCTGGATTACATAATTAAATAGTTTGAATGCAGGTCCTCTGAATATAAGAATGGAAGGTGGTGCCTTAGTGGTTAAGACACTGGGCTTTGGAGCTGAACATCATAAGTTTAATCCAGCCACCCCAAATTGCCACACCTGGACCCCTGAGCAAGACCCTTAACCCCTACTCAATTGTATAGATGAGATGAATGTAAGTTGCTCTGAATATGAATCTGCCAAATGCTATAAATATAAGGTAAAGTTTAGGTGGTTAGAAGAGCCTATTCCTATAAACTGACAACTCAGTGTAAGCTATTAATGCAATGTCTCACATGCATTGATTGTGCTGAAAGACCTGCAGCTACCCAAGTTGCCAAGATGGCTTCCTATATGCTCGCATTCTTAACTAGCGATGAGCGTTAAACATGAAAATACAGCTTAATTAGAATGCTAAATGCAGCAGTTTCAATCATAATTATAGAGATGACTTAATATGAAGGAAAATGTAATTGTGTATTTTGTAAACACTGGTAATTAGCAGATGGTATACTTGTGGATGTGAACTACCAACATTTTTACATGTGCTAGCAGACCACTTGGCTTTTATTTGGTTTGGAGCATCCAAATGTTAGGAGTTGCCGTGCTGAGTCAGCAGTGTGCATATGGTGAGGGATTTGCTTCCATAGTGACTTTTTCCAGAGTGGTTTCAATTTTATCACCTCATTACTGAATTCACCAGCTTCATCCTTCAAAGTGAGCAACATTTGGACTCATTTGGTGACGTCCTAGTGTGAAGGTCCATTTTCAATCTTTTTATATGCTGTAAATGCCTTAGAGACATATGTGTTTTCATCAGAATTTAGATTTGGGTCATTTATTGTGCTTAGTATGGATGTTGACTTCGGGCATGTGGAGGTATTTTAGGCTGCGTGGGAGCTGATGACCAAAAACCCACTGACACTGGTGGCCCAGCAGGCTATATATATATATATCTGCTGTTGTTCACTTCTTCCCAAGACTAGATTAAAAGAAACAATTGCAAGCTCTATATATTTTGTTCAAGGTTTAACATTTTTCACTTTTTCAAATGAAAACATTTTTTAGTAAATATATTAATTTTAAGCTTTTAATAAAGTCTCACCTGTTATTGGGGAAAACAAAATGAAACGTAAAATTTCACTTATTGCATTTAATTAATTTATATTTATTACAAAAATACACATAAAACGTGCCAATAACTATGGGCTTGACATTGCAGGTTTATAGAAGAAGAATGTCTTGCATGACTTTATGGTCCAAAACCAATACAGAGAATTTAAGCTGAATAACAACAACAGCAAGAAGAAGAAAATGTGTACATGAATGTACAGAAGATGGAAGGCGAGAGAGCATGCAGGACAGATGTTAAATTCCCAGGACACTCTTTTCCCAGTTGACATCTGCTGTCCTCTTCAGTGTTTCTGTTTATTTTCCCCAGACAGCTAGTTCTCAAAGCACACAAATCTATGATCTTAGCGTAGCAGACCGAGCATATTTTGGAAACACTTGCGTTTCTGACGGCTAACACTGTCTGGAAGGATTTTCTTGCAGGATTTGGAAAATGTCCCGATGAGTGATGAGGTCAAAATATATATACTGAAGGGCAAATGGTGCTAAATGTATAAGTACAAGGGTCTTATCAGTGGATCATAGCTTTGCATGTGAAAGACTTGAGAAATTGAGTAAAATTTGTCGAATAATATTGATGATTCAGCCTAAATATTTATAACAGGGACAAACAGGTTCAGTTTATTGTCTTCATAAACAAACTACAACCGACATAAATGATGATGACTTGTGCTGCTTCCTTTGCTTTGATTGCAGAGTCCAACCGAATGGAAATATTTACTTTGTCGGTGGAGATTTATGAATAAATCTGATAAACAGCACAAATATCAGATCGTTCTGTGAAAATTAGCAGGTACTTACACATGTTCATGCTGAAAATGACATTTCAGGTCAGAAATCCACTTTATTTCACATTATTTCATTTATAACATGTTATTAGTTGCTGTTTCGGGATTTTGTCCCTTTAGCATAATATCCCTTTATGTAAGTTGAAAGTAGTTATATGGTAAAAAGTATGGGATAACTTAAGGTATTAATATAATATACTGGAACAATGAGTTAAATAAAAGATATTCTTTTAAAACATGCTGTTATAGACCTGGGTGATGTGAGTTACTATTACAACCACAAGATTGATTATATTATATAAGATATTATTAAAATATATTTTTATGTAGCAAAATATAGAAAGTATTTAACTCTTTTATACTGTAATCAGCCAATAATAAGGATTTATTAAAGGTCATTCTTTTTTAACAAAATAAATACAAAATGTAAAATAATCATGTCCTTAATATAATAATTAATAATTATATCCTATAATAAAACTGTCCTAAAACATCTAAAATATAATCTGATAATTTTTATCATTAAATGTACAATAGATATAAAATCAAACTTCTTTACCCTATATGTAAAAAATCTAAAGGAGAATATTTAAAAGGAAAATATTAGAAAAAAAATAGGAGTAAAAAAAAACAAAAAAAAAACAATAACCTAGTTGCAAAAGTGCACACCCCTAAATCAACAGTTTATAGAACATATTTGGATTTTAGGAATATTTGTCATATCAAACATTTTGTTTGATCCAGTCAAAAACGCTGATGTGCATTGCTGTGATGATTTAAATGTTTGCTTTGGATCATTTGTATTCTAAAATGTAAGATTCCTTACCAGCTTCTGCTTATTAACAGGCACCTGAAGGTTTGGCACAAAAAAAATGGCTGGTATTTGTAGCTATTGATTAAAATCTACCTTGATAAAAGCTCCAGTCCTCGCTGAAGAAAAACAGACCTTCCAATGGGGTCTTTGTTTTGGGTTTTTTTGCACCAAACATCCCTTTTGAAATGATGAAGTGGCATGCATGTATTGGCATGATTCAGGGTGATTCAGTGTGATTCAGTCATGCTTGAATGTTTTTTGTGAGAAAGGACATCAGTCTATATCCCATAGCCTGGACATTAAACCAGCAAAGAGTAATAAGTACTTGTCAGGAATTCCTGCGACTCCTTTAATGTTGTTGTAGTTCTCTTGGCAGCCTTCTTGGTTAGTTTTTGTTTTTCTGTTCATGTCAGTGATGTCAGTGTGGTGCTGCATTTTTTCCTATTTGTTAACCTTCATGGTGTCCAAGATTCACAAACAATATAGACTGATGCAGATGAAAGTGGTGGAAACCAGAAAATGAGATCCAGAACCAGAAAAGCAATCGAACGACCAGTATCAAACAACACAGAGCAGACTTCATAAAGTGAGTGTGAAGTCGGGATGCTTGTGTGGATGTGCAACAAATTGAGTCCAGGCGTGTGCAATCAGTAGTGAACGTGAACGAGAGTGTGTCCGCAATGGCTGTAAGTCTTTGGTGGGCCATGTGTTACACCTCAGTGTAATCTGGGCATTGGAGTTCAATGCTGTTTCCATCACTGACATGACAGATACGTCTAATGTTACGGACATTCTTTTATTACCCCGATCCTGATCTGTAGCTCTCAACAAGTAAGGTGCCATGCATGCTTTGTAAGCTCTTTGCAGACCATAGCAGTCGGAAACCAAAAAATACCAGAAGATGAGAAGAAAATCTTTGCGGAGCATCTGATCTTTATTTGGGGTTAATCAGAATAATCTCATTGATGGCAGCTGTATGAGAAGTACTTTTGGACATGTGATTAAAGGTGATTGGTTCATTCTGAACACAACCACATCCTCAGTTATAAAAGGGTGTGCAGATTGAAGCAGCTGAATTATTGGGAATGTATTTTTTTTCCTTTTTTTCTGCTTTAATGTATTTATTTTTTCCTAAAATAACTGAGTGAATTTAAAAGTTCCTCTTTGAATTATTGGTGTAAATTTTATATAACAGAAACCTGCCATTTAAACAGGCAGGTGAAGATGTTGTATATCCATTGTTTGTGTTTAATAAAAAAAACTGTAATGTATTTGGGTAAATCATTTTTTATAAAAAAAAAAAAAATGAATACTGGAGAACAGAACTAGAGAATGTGTCAAAATAACATTGGCGAACACATTGATCGTATTTTTTTATTCCTTCTTTTAACAGTAGGGAAAAACAGCATCTTAAAACCATTCACTCAGCAACTGTCTCACTGTGTAACACATCCATACTAGTCTATCATTGCAAAATGACCGCCACCTTTAAAAAAAAATACTTAGTTGTATTTCTATTCTTTAATGCTATCTGAAACCAAGTACACATACTGTACAAATGGCCCAAAAAATGCCTCAATCTTCGAGCAAAGTCAAAGATGAATCAGGATGTTTGTAGGTAACATCTGTTAAAGTTTGCAGCGTTCTCTACAGGGAGACAAATGAGTGTGCTGTTCTACAGGATGAGGATATGGCTGCCATTACAAGCAAACAACTGGCATGCAGAGGTAAACAGCAGCATTGCTGTTTATTCGAAATGGGTTTAATACAACTCCTAATAGGCTACAATCTAAATTGCTTAAATATGTCTGGAGAGCTTAAACATTTAGCAGAATTTGCAGGAAGGGCACCCCCTAGTGTAGCACCAAGGTCAAAATAAGCAGTGCTTAATCAAAAAAGTATATATATATACATACATACATACATACATACAGATACATACATAGATACATGTATGTATGTATGTATGTATGTATAACTGCAGTGTAATATTTAATATTTTGAATATTGGTGAATATCATTTGAACGGGTCATGTGATACTAACCACTTAATTACAAGCACCGAATCTGTGGTCCTCATCAAAACTTCAACAATAAATTCAAACCAAGCATACTGTGTTTTATTCATTCTGATCTGCTGAACACTGGATCAACATTAAATCATTACAAAATTAAAACAAGAAACCAGTGAATAAAAACAAATGTTTGTGATCTTTGTTTCATCTGTATCTTTTAACACTAACAGGACCCTCCCGAATTTAGTCATCTGCCATTTAATCTACTAGCTTGATAACTAACTAAGAGTTAAGGAGCTATTTTTATAATTTTTCTATCCTTTCTAACTGCTACCCAATACTCTGCTACACAAGGCTCCATAGTTCGAAAAGTGATATCTACCCTCTTCTGCATTCATGAGATCTCAAACACCATTGATTGTCTAGTGCCACTTTGACTGACAGAGGAGAAAGAGAGCTCTTTGGACTCCCAGGTCACGCATGGTAGTGACACTAATGAGATTCACACTCACGACCTGCTGACTACAACGCAAATGCATTTTTGTTCTACCACTCAGGAGCCCCTTTGATTAGTGCACACAATAAAGGTAGACATGATAATGGATGCAATCCAGATGAATGTCTGCTGTTTATTCACTCACACACACACTCACACACACAAAACAAGATGTTAATCAAGAAACTGGTCGAGCTTCATCCGGATGTTTTCAAAGGCATCCTTGCCCAGGTAATCAATACGGCCCTCTTCCCACCTCTTTCGATGCTCCAAATTTGCATTTGAAACTTCCTGGAAAAAGCAAACATAAAAGTGCTTTAATTAAAGGTGATAAATACAAGATACAACATGATTTAGAGCATTGTTGAGTAAGTATTGTGAACACAAATGTAAGCTTGCACTACAAATGGACACTGGTTTATCACAAAGTAAAAATCTAATCCATATTTCATTTTAGTCTTGTTTTAGTAATAAAACACACAGACCTTCTCTGCTGGCCTAAACTCTATCACGACTTGTGTTTTCATTTCATTTTGTCCATCATTATGTATTCAACTGTCCTCAATAGTACATTCTCTCCATTCTCTTCATTTCATAGCGTTTCTTTTAGGTGCACTGCCTCTACAGTAAATCCAGATTAGAGTTTCTATCCAATCAGATTTCAGCCACCACATCACATGTTGCCAGGGTCAAAGGTATCTGTTTGGTATAAACTCCTTAGTCATCAGCACTGATGACTAAGGCAATATTTTGTTTGTTTAGGGTTTTTTTTGTATCATAAAATACATTTTGCTTGAAGCAGTTGCTTTAACCAATCAGATTTGGCCACTCCAATTTGGCCCCCTAGCTGGCATCCAATCAAATCTGCATTTTCATGTCCTTTGTTTGGATGGTCAGAGTTTGCAAACTGCATCTGTAGCAAACTGCACAAGCTCAAATATATTCATATGGATTTATTAGCTGTTTTTTTTTTTCAATCCATAATGGCTGACAGAGGGGAAGAAATTGATTTGGTTGAACTTACAAGACATTTACAAGACAGACTTTTCGAGAAAAGCTGGACATCGTGGGAAAGGGTCGGCCAAAACAGTTTAAAACATTATTTTTTTTTTTTGCATGAACCATTTATACTTTTTTTTTTACTCTAGAATTTGCATAAAAGACAATTTGCCTTTATTTTAAATCCAACAATCCGAGGTGGATTCTTTTCAGAAGTTCAGTAAGCCTAGTTCTGGTTTAGGCCAGTGTTTTTTTTTTTTTTTTTTTTTTTTTGCATGAACCATTTATACTTTTTTTTTTACTCTAGAATTTGCATAAAAGACAATTTGCTTTTATTTCAAATCCTCAGGAAAAATATGTGCACATAAGAAATGCAAAAATGCAGGAAAAACCCCGGGTCATTTTATGAGGTTAATCTCAATGTTTCTGCTATAGATGATGTATGCAGTTGGTGCAGTTGTGGCTACAGTGAAAGAAGACTTGTTGAATTGTGTTCACTGGGATTCCTGCTTTCATAATAGTTGCATCATAATAAAGGTATTAAGTTTGACTTATTGATTGACTTATTAAAACACAAATTTAATTTTTTTTTTTTTTTTTATTAAATGCATGGCCATGCTTGTTTTATTTTATTTTTATCACTGTAGCAATATGTCATTAATGAATGGATTAAACTTGTTAAGCTTGTTTTTTATTTTGTTATTTTAATATTTGTTCATATGCCTTCCACAACAGCCAGTTAGTGTTCTGTTATTGTCATGATCACACCAAAGGGGGCGCTAAACAACCATTTTTATCAGCCCCGGCACTTGTGTTGTGTTTTACCTCTTCGTTATCGTTGCTTTTGTGTGTGTGTGTGTGTGTGTGTGTGTGTGTGTGTGTGTGTGTGTGTGTTCATGATACTGAGCAATGCTCTCCTAAAAGTTTTTCACTATAAAATAAAATAATTAGTTGCAGCTCATATAAGGTTTTGACACTTGAATCGCCTTCGCTAAATCTTCACCGTATGAACCACCAGTTATATTTTTCTTTCATTGCATGCATATATTTCATGAAGTATCTGCTACAAAGCCCGTGTGAATTAGTTATCGAGTGATCGATATCATTATTAGCTGCTGTCACTAGTTTAGTTAGTTAGCAGTTTGACCGCTAGCATTTTGTGAGTACTGGTTTTAAAATAGCTAATCTACAGGAAGCTGTAGGCATAAAAAAAACCACCCCCACGTACTTAACATTTGGGATTCCAGTGCAATTAAAATGATAATGTACTTTACAAACCCCAGGTAATGCAAAGCATGTAATGGAGCGAGCTAATGTAAGTCACTTTGCATCAACTATAATCATATACAAAATATCTGTGCCTATTAACTGAACACAAACACGTGTTTATTTTGCCCATAATTTTACTTTTAATAACTTTCAATAATAATACTGATCCTGTGAAGATCCTGAGCCATCTGGAGATGTATTAGCTCCAGTTGGTCCCACTTCTTGAAGAGTATGGACAGTGGACTTTAAGGATAAACAACCTTTTAATCAATACTCAATAACATTCTACATATGCTGTTTCTCCATCATTGAGAAATTTGAGAGGGTTGAATTTCTAATCACAGATTTTGAGCTGATTTATGAGTAGCTCAGGAGATCCGTTCTAATAGAATAATTAGCCTATTTCTAAATAGGTTACTAACTGCCTTAACTCTATTGTACTAAATAAAATAAGCCTTTATTCATCAGTTATTCAGTCATTCTTTTCTTTTGCATATCCCAGCATGACAGCTAGCATTCTGTGAGCTCTGGTTTAAATGTGATTTAACGTTGAACCTGAAAAAGAATTTATATTACAATAATTAGCACATACAACATGTAAAACATGCTAATTTCTCTTATTAATTCCATCTCAACAGCTTGTTTATTTAATCATGGCAGTTAGATTAAATTGGACTTTATGGATTATAAAATTCTCATTATTTGTTAGTGTTAAGATGAACCTCACACTGGTTCTCTAAACACATTCCTATGTTGTTTGTTCGGTGTCTATTGGATCTTTATGATGTGAGTATGTACTGTACACGGAATGTCGTTGTCTGGGTTTTACACATCTCTGGTTACTATGTCTTCGTACCCAATCAGAAACAGTTTTAGCTCAGGTTTTTTTCAGTGTGTATATATACATGTCTGTTGTCTGCATTAAACTGAAGAAGAACATATGCACCATTCTGTGTGCTGTGATTTCCCCCCTGATTAGACACCACAGGCATCGTAGATCGCACGGGAAACTTCTCCAAGAATTTATCTTTTGTTTGGGCATGATAAAAATCTAACATTATTTCATTTTACAGATTGTTTCACCTTTTATTTATTTATTTTTTACTTCCTAGCTAATCTGCTGTAGTCCTTACAGAGGACTTTATTAATAGTGATGGTTAATGTTTCTTTGGACAAACTGATGTTAAATTATTCATACTTTTAATACTAGCAAAGTGTGCACAATGATTTAGGTTGGTAATGCTTATTTTTAAGATGGAACCAGACTGTATGCACACATTCACAGAAAATATCTACCAAATCAGACATCAAAACGGATAGTCAGGACTGCTGAAAGGATTATAGGTCCCACCCTGCCCAATCTCCAAGATCTTTACTCATCCAGAGTGGAGAAAATGGCTAAGAAAATCACTTTGGACCCCACACACCAAGCCCACTCTCTCTTCAAACTGTCGCCTTCTAGTTGGCGCTACAGAACACCGTCCACCAGAACAGCCAGGCACAAAAACTGTTTTTTTCCAGCAGACTATAAACAATTAAAATATTCATAACTACACATTGTCCATCATAACTGACACATTTGTACATAGAATCCAAATGGTCCATTTGTAAACTGAACACTTGTTAATAACATCTGTATTTAACAACATTTTACTCTGTATATATTGCATTATTGGTTGCATATATATATTATCTGGTTTACAATTCTGTTACATTATGTCTGTACTTCTCCTGCACTGGAAGCTCCTGACCCCAAGTCAAACTCCTTGTGTGTGTAAGCATACTTGGTAATAAAGCTATTTTTTCTGCAAATATCTTGTTTTTGTGCTGGCAAAACAGACTCGAAGTCACGCACTACCAGTTTTCACCAACAGATGGCACTAGTGAATCGTTTTTGAGTACATCTGGATTCATAGTTTTGGAGTTTTTAAAAGAGCAAGAAAAAAATCTTTAGAGGTTTTGGTGTTCCAGTGGAACAATTTGCTTATGTATATCTAAAAATAAGAAAGCAATAAATCAAACTCTAAAACCTACAGTGTTTGATGCAGCCTCTGAGAGAACTGATTCTACTTCTGGGATGACTTCTTCCTGTTTTTGTTCAACCGGTGGTTCCTGAAACTGGGACTGTTCCAAAATTTCAGGCTCGGCTTTGGATAAGTCGTCAGGATCAGGACACTGAGAACACATGAGTAACAGTGACAAATTAGAAATGCACTGAATGAGAATGATTGAAATCTTAAATGGAAATTTGCATGGCTGTTTACCAATAAATGACTTTGTGCTTCCGTAAATGTAAATTGTTCCACCTGACACTTCCACAGTTTTTGAATTAAAGCTTGACAATGAATCTAGACATCAGTTCAGTTTTTTAACTTGGTGTATATTTAAAGGGTTTTCACAACAGACATGGCTAAATTCCTCACCAGGGAGTTAAAGAATGCCTGAGGGTTTACTGCTGGTCTCCATGATGGAGTCAATTTATTATGAGTCAGAAAAAGAGAGAAAGAGACAGACAGATTGAGCTTCTCTATTAGTTCCCGAAGTTTCTTTAAAGCTACAGCATCAATTAAGAAAAGAAAATCTAAAATTAAATATTACAGAAATATCAAGCCAATTATACTTGTTTAATGTTGTCTTTTTACTACTTGTGTCTTATTATTGTCCTAATATTATTACACATCATTTTATGTATTTGGTGACTAATAAAATAGTTCTTTCCCAAACTGTTACCACGAAGCTGAAGGCACACATTTGTATCTGGTGTGTTTGCAGTGCATGAAATATTCTTCTTACTTTAACTAGGAGACTCAAACAAGTTCCAGCATGACAATACCCCACGTGCACAAACCAGAGGAAGATCTCCTGCCAAAAAGAGGACTGACCTCAACCCTTTTCGAAAGAATAGGAACTCTGACTGCAGCCCAGGCCTCCTCAACCCCCCCTGCATCAGCACCAGCACATACCATATTTATGACCAGGTGCCTGAAAACTTTTGCCAATTGTGTATTTATAAAAACCATGCAAAGTAATGGAGAGTGTGTTAGGAAAGTGAAGAAAAGAGTGCAGACAGGGTGGAGTGGGTGGAGAAGAGTGACAGGAATGATTTGTGATAGAAAAGTATCTGTGAGAGTAAAATGGAAAGTTTATAGGACTGTGGTGAGACCTGTAATGTTGTATGGATTAGAGACAGTGGCATTGAGTAAAAGGTAGGAAGCAGAGCTGAAGATGTTGAGGTTTTCGTTGGGAGTGACGAGAATGCAGGATTAGAAATGAGTTTATTAGAGGGACAGTGCATGTAGGATGTTTTGGTGACAAGGTGAGGGAGGCAAGATTGAGATGGTTTGGACATTTGCAGAGGAGGGACATGGGGTATATCGGTAGAAGAATGCTGAGGATGGAGCCACCAGGAAGGAGGAAAAAAGGGAAGACCAAGGAGGAGGTACATGGATGTGGTGAGGGAAGACATGCAGGTAGTTGGTGGGAAAGAGGCAGATGTAGAGGACAGGGTGGTATGGAGACGGATGATCTGCTGTGGCGACCCCTAATGGGAGCAGCCGAAAAAAAAAGTGTATTTATAAAAAAAAGAAGTGTATTTATAAAAACCTGGTAATCACCAAATAAGAAGGTGTTACTGAAGTGAGTGCAGGTTTTATTTGGTCAACGGTCACACGTGACCAGAGAGAATTTCGTCTTTATCTTCACTATGAAATAAAAAGTGTTTGAGGGAGATGTTCTTCGATAAAATTACAGCCCCGATGCCGCATGTCCTCCAGTTAGCAGAAAATGAAAAATTACAATTCCTTTTAGCAGAGGAGAGCGATGCAGCCTCTGCGACTTCATTTGTCACAGTGTGTCACAGCCCGGGGGTCATTGCGGAGCTAATATTGTTGCTGAAGAGTCTTTCGAACAAAGCAAACCCATTATGGCTCTGGCTGATGAGTTCCATTCGCACCCTTGAGTCATCCTCCAAATGTTTTGATGGATTTTCTATATAAGTGTATGGAGGGGAGAGAGTGTGTGCAGATGCAGTTACGTTTACTAGGATACTAAACCTGATCGGTTTTATGGTAAAATACACATGTAATTACTCATTACAGTAATTGAGTAGGGTTTTTTTTGTGAACTCTTTTTATTTTTTTTAAGTAGTTTGAAATTGTTTACGTTTTAATGACAACAGGAGATGGACTGTAGTGTTTTTATAAGCGCTGTCAATCAATTTAAATAATTAAGCGCATGATTGTATTGAGTTAACTCTTAATTAATCGCAACTTAATCGCACGTTTTTATCGCACCTTAAATTATTACTTTTCAAGTTTTTCATATTGGTCATGGACAATGTTTATTATTAGTGAAACCGGACTCAACAAAGAGCATGAAGACAAAATATTCTTGTAAATGTTTTAAAGTAATTCTGCTGTTTTAAATGATGTAATCAAAAGGAACTATTGCTATGTTTCCACACGGAGGGTTTTAATTGCCGGATGTGCGCATCATAGCGGTTTTTGGTTTTTGTTTAAAGACTTGGCGCATGTTTATTATTTTTTTATATCGGAGTAAAGAAAAGGGATGTTGTGAATAAATGTGTTGCGATGAAGGATTTGATTAGGCCTCTTTTATTTATTTCTATAGTCAAACAGAAATGCGCGCTGCATTAATCACACGTTATCAAAACGAGGGCTCTTAAAATGCATTTGCATTCATGTGTGTTCCTTCCATCAAAAATTACTTTGAAATTTACATCCCCTTGTCCTTTTTAAAAAAAATTTAAATCACCCACCCGACCCCCTCTGCTAAAAAAAAGTCACTCGGTAAATTTTACTCTATTTTATTTTTATTTAATTGTATTTTTTTTATACATTATATTTTGACTTGTGTATTTTTAGACTGGTAACTGCACTTGCACTTAAATCAAATTTCATTGATTTAACAGTTTTATTTGAGTAGGATATTTTATAACTCTTTCCACCTCTGCAAATTGCCTTGTCAATATTGTACATTTATTATTGCTTATTACTTATTTTATTACTTATTCGGTGATTATTTTATTAGAATTTCCCAGCTAGTTGGGAATTTGGGGGTAGTTCTCAGGAACAGCCAATATAGTAATCTTACAGTATTACATGTATCGTTAAGAGCCTTGCTCAAGAGCCAGACACTGGCAGTTTGGCATTGCTGTAGCTTGAATTTCTGACCTTCTGAAGAGTAACTTGATATTTTAACCATAAGTTTCACTCTTCCAGGAATCAGTGGTATCTAATTTCCAATCTATGATAGCCAGCAGTTGTGTGCTTAAATCTAAAAACAGACAGAGAACAGATGTGCTATTGTTTGGTCCTTGAGAAACACTGTTACCTGCTCACAAGTTGGATCCTTACTCCAGTTTGCATAAAAGTGTATTTCATTGGAATAAATGCAAATGTAAACAGCTAAACTGCTTAAAATCACTCCACTCACCGTGTCCTCCAGCTGATGACATGTGCTTGAGCTTGGTGCATTCAGCATCAACTCCGTAAGCAATTCACTAGGTTCTTTCTCTTCTCTCTCCTCTGCCTGAGGGTCTAACTCATGGCTGTGAGGGTGAGGATGAGGAGTGGTGGGTGATGTCACAGGGGGCTGTGAACTCTAGTGCAAAAAAAAAAAAAAAAACACAGGAAAATAAGCAGCTATCGAGCTATCGACTCTAACCTTTCTCTGTATGTAAAAGAATGCTGCGCAAATAATCATGCACAGTACAAGCAGGTTTTAGAGGGCTGTTATATTAGTCAGAGCTTAGGATATAGTATTATGCACGTTCGGTGCAATATAGATATAAAATATTCAATATGAATATTTAGATGTAGATAATTATATCAATATAATATGAAATTTTCAAGAATAAAAAGTAGGAAATGTTTGAAATCATGTCCGGATGTTTTTCGTTCCGAATTCACTAAAATATCGCAACAATTCTCACTTTTATTCTTTAGATCACATCCTTTGTCCATTTACAGTTTTGTTTAATGTGTTCATAGATCAAGCAAAAAGGTTAGTTCTCATCAATTATATAACCATAGTTACAGGGGCGGATTTACCGGGGTGTCACGGGGAGGCAACTGCCACCCTAATTAAAAACATTGGCCACAACTGGTATCCCAATGTATAAAATATTAATTGAATCAGTTTCCTCAACAGATTTGGAGCAACTTCAATGTGATGAAGTGGCATCTTGGTGTGGATAGGATTTGAACTCACAACCTTCAAATCCAAATTCAAATCCAAATATATATATATATATATATATATCATTCCCTGAATACATAAGAACCAGGCAAGAAGGCTTGCTTCAGTGTTCAGTGTTGCCACCCCTTATAATTCTCATGCCACCCCCTTGCCACCCCATAAATTATTTGATGAATCCACTTTTGCAAAGTTATAAACTCTTTCACCAACCCTCCAATTTTTTTATTGTTACTAAAAAAGTCTGCTTGAAAAACATTTCAGTTAAACTTATGAAACTAAAGCATCTTTCCACAATTGCTAATAAAACATCTGCTTACAATAACATGTACACATAAAAATAAATGTTATGTAGCCTTACATGCCATAAAGTGGGCGCTTGGATAGAACAGGGTACAGCCTCTGACATGCCCAGTTGCTCAGTGTGTTCAACATTCTGGTGCTCCTGAGGCTCATCTGCATGCATTTTTGTCTGGCCGTAATACTCCGCCCACCACTGGTCCACATATTTGTCTAAGTTCCTGTTGGTATCCCATTGAGGAGCGTCAGTGGGTGGTTGCTGCTTGTTTGGAATATGCCAGGGCTTGTACCTTCCTAGGAAGTGCACAATCTTTGCTTGATGACCATATCTGCCCAAAGCATACAATGTAAACGATGGAAAACAATAAAAGTTAAAGGAATTCTTACTAACATTTTACCTTTGGAAACAATTTTACAGAAAGGAAATACCTATTCCTATTGACATGACACTTCCATAAGTATTCATATTTTTTAGTTCAGTACATGGAAATAAAATGTTAGAATTCTTGTCAATGATATCACACATCCTAGTTATTCAGTAGATTACATTGCAGATATCCTTCAGCATGACTATATATTTTGCTTCTGCAGCCACAGAAGCGGTTTATTGATTATTCTGTTAAATACCTACTTGTGAAAAGCCGGCAAATAAGTGTAGATCGCATTGGCGCTAAGGTTGTAAATAAACGGTAGATGCTTATTGATGTCCTTTATTGCCCAGTCACTGAAAAAAGTATTTAAAAGCCCCTGATCACCTCCTTAAAACACACAAACAAACGCAATATTATAACTTTGCGACTATATGGATGTTCAGTAACATATTACGCATTCAGAAACGTTATATATGCTGTGGTTATTGGATATTTCCTTACTATATCATCCTATTCCCCATTCTCTTTCTCCTTCACTCCTTCCGTTTCTACTTCATCCTCACCATCAAAGCTGCCACACATCTTGGCATGTTCCAGCAGGCGTGAGTGGGTCTCCAGTGACGGTCTGAATACAAATACACCAGAGTTGAAGCAGTCGGGCCAGCCTGGATCTGGAGCTGCAGAGAGCTCTTCTCGATCAAACAGCTCATCAACATTACACAACACCTGCAGATAACAAAAAAAAGAAATACAGAAAAGTTGTTCATAAGTTCTTCAAAACCATTTAGTCGAAAAATACACTTCACTGGCTTCCTGTACCAGGTCAAATCAGATTTAAAACAGTGAAATTTTCCTACAAATGCAAATGGAAAGCACCCAATATCTCATAGCACCCCCACTGCACCATGCATCCTCCAATCCCCAACCACTGCTCGACTTGTCCAACCATTGTTTTAGGCTACAAATAATGCCTGCTACATTTGTTCTGGAACCTAGGTGATGAAAGAACTTTCACATGACTGGGAGGTTCTTGCTCAGTGGTTAAGGCAGAAAGAGTCCAAATCCGAGCACCACCAAGTTTAACTGCTCAGTTATAGTCCAGTAGCTCAGTCCATGGACCACCTCAACCTCAACTTTCTAGAAAGTATCTAATTTAGCACTTCTGCTGTTTGAAAAAAAAAATCTTGATTTCATAAACTATATTCTCAAACTACATAGTTTTTGATTGTTGATGGTCTTAGTTTGAGGAGATAGTAGCTTAGTGGTTACGGCACTGGAATTTGGATTTGAAGGTTGTGAGTTCAAATCCTATCCACACCAAGATGCCACTTCTGGGGCCCTGGGTAAGTCCCTTAACCCAGTTGTGTGATTGAGATAATTATAAGTTGCTCTAAATGAGGGCAAATGCCATAAATGTAATGCATTTTGTTACCCAATGAACCAGTATCAGGATGCATTTATTGATAAAAACGAGTTACAAAAGCCCTTTTGTAAGTTTCTTTGGATAATTGCAAATGTTGAATGTGTTGATTATATGATTTTTCTGTAATAGTGGATGCTAATTATGGTGCACACTTCATATCTTTTTAGAACATGTTTTGCTATATAGATGGACAGTAAAACTGTTGTTTTTCAACAAATTAGTTTTTTGCCATTAATGTCCCACAAAACTCAATAATCCAATTACCAGATGCATTAAAAGTTATTACCGACTAACTACTCACAAGTGTATCAGCATCCAGGAACACACATTTGGTGTACTGTGTAAGTGTCCAACAGTGAAGCTTGGTAAAAGTGATTCCCAGATCTGGACGCCCAAGCCAGAAGAGATGAGCTCTGTCCCGGCTGTCCAACATGTCCACCACAATAACCTCATCAAACACGTCTTCCAAAGACAAACTGGACACACATACAAGAGAGCAGCTGTGCATGAAAGATTAATGTCACCCAGAACTTGTTTTCAAGACTAAAGCATTACTCAGATATTAAATAATAAATTGACAGTTCCATTTTTAGACAACAATAAAAGGCACATCTGTTTAAACCCAGCAAGATATTCACATTGCATGCAAATTAAAAACACTGAACAATGCCCCTATGCACATGCCAGCGCCATGAATATCTGCTTTACATGGTTTAAAGAGGAAGTGAGTGGATCTGATCTGATCTGATCTCATTCCTACACCTTTGGGATGAATTGGAATGCTGACTGCATCCCAGACCTCTACACCCTACATCAGTACCTGACTTTAACACCCTTGTGGCTGATGAACACAAATATCCATAAGCACACTAAAATCTAGTGGAACATCTTTTTTAGAAGAGGGGAGCGAATGATAAGAGCAAATTTGGAGTAAATGTTGAATGCAGTGCTCACTCAAAAATCACATAACAAACTTATGACCGGATGACCGCAAACTTTTGGCAATATAGTGTATATTGGGGTGTGTGTGTGTGTGTGTGTGTGTGTGTGTGTGTATACATAGAATATTATGTTCTATTAAAAGGGCAGGTTTTATGTAGGGAATAGAGACCAGCCCAGTACAAATACCAGTGTGTGATGTGTCCGATGTCCCATGACCAATGAATGACTATACAGAGGTCACTGATCACATAGTAACTTTACAGAAATGTCCATAGAGGAAGGTAAGTTGTAGCTTGAGGTACTGTAGCATGGTAGTGTAAATGACAAGGGATGTGATGGTGTTTGATTGAACCAAGAAGATACTTGCTTCGTAAAATTTTACAGGATCTTAGTAATATTTCATAGAATCCATAAGTGCTAGAATCTGCTTATACACGCATATAACATTTGACGAAGGTTCTTTGTAAAACATTTGTGGTCTATGTGGATATATGTCCAGGTAATGGACATGAACTATGGTTCTGACTGTAAGGGGTTCTTCTTTTTTAAATATTTTATGTAGAATATTGAAGGGTTCTCCAACCAGGAATGGTGCTGGATTAGATTTTTTTATTTTTTAGTAAACTGGGGTTGCATGGCGTATATTTGTCAACTTTAGCATGATTTAAAGCTGGCAAGCACCAGTTAAAAATGCACTCAGTGCAAGGTTTAATGCTAGATTTTAATTAAGCAGGCATTTTTATTATTTTCTTTTGCACATTGTACTGTTTAACATACAGTATGTTTACTGGTGGTGCTGTATTTTGTGTATCTGTCCTACACTGTCTTGTGTTGTCTGTTTGCACCAAGTTGCACACGATGCACTTTATGTGGCGAGGACAGCTTACTTTAGTCCTTATATGTATATATAATATATCTGGAGAAACGTTGTTTAGTTTCACTCTGTACTGCCTCAGCTATATATGGTTGAAATGACAATAAGAACTTCTTTAATGGACGACTTATTTTAATCACTCTCTTACCGTGCCTCTGTGCTAATGTTCGGAGACACCATCGCCACCAGTTTTCGAGTTGTTCCATGCCTTCGCAAGCACTTGCCCACCACTAGACTCCCCATGCAGTAGGGATCAGTAGTAGCCAGAGTCACAAAAGCCTGGTAAGCCTCTAGTAAAGAATAACAAACAAGAACAGAGTTATAAGTCTGAAGAGGTTTCAGACCTCTACAGCTGATGAAGAAAGAACAAAAGATGCTTTATACTTGTCACATGTACATTACAGCACAGTGAAATGTATTTTTTCCAACAAAATGTAACTGCAGCCTTTGACTCGAACATCTAATTATCTCTGCTCATGATATTGAAAGCATTGTCACAGTAAAGCATGGTGGTGGTAGAATAATGTTTAGAGCTATCTGTGTTCTTTTGGTTAGTTCTATAACTAATCCTCTATTTACCTGGTCACTGACTTTTGATGGCAGCCTTCTGTAGACAGACTTTTGTTCTGCAATGTTCCTTCGCATTATTTTATATTAAATTTATTGATTTTCCGGAGGGCCGTCAGTGTTTAGGATTTCTTTTTTTTACTTGTTAATTGGTCTAGGATTAGAATACTTTATTGATCTCATTGGGAAACTGTTGGGTTGCCGTTGCTTTTAGAAAAATTAAGGTTAGGATTAAAGTATATATATATATAAGAGCTCA